>CAIGQZ010033112.1:1040659-1076319 GCA_903798205.1 Danio tinwini
ACATGATATCGGAAAGCAAAAACAAAGTTATTGTTTTTGTAAACTCAGTCTTTATGTTAGTCTGTCCACTGTGATTGACTGTATGACCTTAGTGCTAATGTTTTGACCAAATGACTCAATTTTGATTCAGATTGATTGTGTTTTGATAGAATCAGTAAATGTAGATAACAGTATCCAGCATTTTGAAATGAAGAGTTTGTATTTATTTAACAGAAAATGTATTATTTGGCTAATTGTGTGAGTTGTTTTGCTGTGTTAAGAGCAAAATGTGGCTTTAGTATTGCAGTGTTTATAAGCAGTAGAAAGAAAACTCTAAAATGCTTACATTTTTCTTTTCACACAACTTATCCCATACCAAAATGATGGATCTTTTTTATCCTTTTCCTAAATGCTTAAACAGAATGACAGAAAAGAAAGCTGAATGCAAGTAAATATAGGATGAAGGAATATCTTTACACTGTATTTAAACAACAGCAGATTTCAGAATTACTTTAATTATTCATATTTGAGAAATTTTGGATTTCTTTTTTCTTCTATCCATTTTTTTTTCTGCATAGAGGTGGTAAGTCTATGATCTTCCAGCACATGATTAAATGTCTCTTTTGGATGCAATGGAGGCTCAGAGACCATCAGTTGAAGACTGCAGCAGTAGATCAGGCATGCTAAGTTTTTCTATTTAAAGTGCAGCAAGAGACTATAATATATAATAATGTCAGATGTTGATGAGAACATTTTATTGAATGTGTAATTAATAAAGTTATAATTAAAATAAACGATTACTTATTTATTAAATGAATAAGTAGGGGAGTAACGTGGAAGGAAAGTAATAAATTGATTTTCTCGAGGCCCTGACAACATTTGCTTTCCAGGCTATAACAGCACATTGAGCATGCAACCCTTGACAGAGCTGCCAAATATCACCTGATTTCAGGATCTTGTCCCTCGGTTAGGTTCGAATTGATTTATTTTTTATTACAAGTTGTGTTTTTTTTTTTTTTTCATGCATTACAGTAATGATCAATCTACAGGTTATTTAGTGCAATAACAAAATAAATGGCAAGAGTTCCTGTGGGGACAAAAGTTACATTTATGTCACACTGCTAATAGCCATGCATTATTTTTCACTTCCACATTAGAGTTTTCTGTGTTTTGATTCATATGTTTTTTTGCTAGTTTAATGCATATTGCCAACAATAATATAAAAAATATAGAAAATTTTTAAAACATTTTAACATATTGCATTGTTGGATTGATTTTGAAATATTTGATAGAACTGAAATTTAAAATGAAAATGCAGTTTAATATTTTTTTGCAAAAATAAAGGACAAAATATGTTTGCATTAACAAGGTCATTATCAGATATATTTAAAATAAACAAGAGTAAGCCAGTAAATCTAGCAAATATTGTTTAACCCTACCGACAGTGTCAAAAGTAACAATGTGCAATTTATCTTTAAAGTGAAATTATTTTTGTAGCTTTTTTAGTAGCTAAAAAACAAGTACAATTACAAGTACAATGTGCCTGATTGCAAAGTAATGAATACATCTTTTAAATGTGATTTTTAAATTATTGATAGAAAATGTATTATTTTATTTATAATATGTAATAGCTTATAGTAATGCACTGCTTTTGTTAAAAATAAATACATCCAACAGTTCCATCTACACATAATTTTGATCAAGTTCCATAATTGCATTTGAAGTAGTTCATAAGCATTCAATACAAATTCACATAACCCATGTTATTTTATTAAAATAAAGTAGATCATGAGTAAAAAAAAAAAAACACCTAGGTATCAAACAAGCCTTAAAGGTGCTGTATGTAAGTTTTTGACTCTTCTAAAGCATAAATATAACATAATATGTGTGCAGATATTTAAGAAACATCCCAAGTGAACATGAAAAACAATGCTGAAGTCAGATATTCTGCTTTGAAAATGTTTTTTATTTTCCGTGCCGGAACGCTGTCTTTGTTTAGGTAAATTTACCCTGCACAATGCCAGTTTAGCCAATTATAATTCAGCACCCCGGGTTGCCCTGTTATTAATTCAGAAAGACTCTGAAAGCATGCGTCCGAGAGCGAAATGGACAGTGTCGTTGGACAGTATTAGATGTCAAAATCAGACAGATTCAGTTCCTCGTGAGGTTATTAATTAGCAAATGATATAAATATTAAGTGTAAACATTAGGTGAGCAGGTTACATTGTAACCGCCTGTCCTAACAACACACTTTGTGACGAGATACGCATGAACAGTTTGGCTGTTTGCACCAGACAAAACACGACAGAAATGTAACTACAGCCATTCAGAAGCACAGAATATGCACTGACGAAATGGTAAGGTTTAGAATTCATTCAAACTTACATTGTTAGCATTTAGCACTGAATAAAGAACACAAGGTTTACCTGAGGTGATCACTGTCATAGGTTTCACATGTTGAGCTGTGAGAAATAAAAGCAGTTTCTAATATATCAATTCGAGGTGTTGGTTAGAACCAAAACTACTTTTAATATGGAAAATATTCCCTCTATCGCGTGTCGTTGCTTTTATTTAGAACACAGTTTAAATCACTCGCTCAATCTGGCATCCCTCGTTTGCGTCTATTTTGATCCAGGAGTGCAATACCTAGTTCAACCACTAGGTGTCAAACTCACATACTGCACCTTTAAGCACTTAGTTAGTTTGATCAGATATGTTTAATTAGGGTTGGAACTAAATTGTGCAGAGCTGCGGCCCTCCAAGAAGTTTGACACGTGTGATTTAAAAGATACATTTTTTCACTGGAAATTAGGAATATCAGTTGTTTGAAAAACAAACAAGCTTTAATGTATTCTTGATGCAATGTGTATGTACATTTTTTATGCGCAAAAAAGCCTAACTCAGGAAGTCACTCTTTTGTTGCTTAAAATGACACAGAAAGATGGTCCAGCCAAGAGCAACTCCTCCAACAAAAACAGTGCGAGCCGCTGGTGCGATCAGGGAGAAGTTCACAGCCTGAGACACCAAGAATATATTTAGAAAGCAAGGAAACATCTTAGAACTCATAGACAGACATACAGAACTAATAAAGTACCTGCATCGTTGACCAGTAAATCACTCCAGTCTACCAAAAAGAGAAACAAATATTAAATGAGTGTGTCCAACTTGATCCCAAATCTTTATTACTTGAGTTCATGTTTAACAGATGTTGTGGTCTTCATTTTTTTACCTTATATGAGGTCCAGAATTTATTTTTCCAGTCTTCAAAGGGATCTTCTGCACCCTCCAGTGTGCTCAGCCCTTTAGAAGTATAATCATTCTTTTTAGATTATATTCAGTGCACTTGAATAAAAAAAAAGTTTAAATTTTTCTTTTCCTGAAACTTTTGAACACATTTTAAGTTTCAAGTATGTTATCGTCAAGTCATGCCTTTGTTTTATAAGAGGAATACTTTCAATCCACAGTTTTACAACCTTGTGAACATGACTATTTGGTGTGTAAAAATATCATATTCAAATGTAAAATTAGACAATTGTGAACTGTCTTGTAATTTCTTACATTTTTTAAAGTTTCAAATACTACAAAAAGTGAAGGTCAAAAGTAGTTTTTAAACTACTTCATATTTTCAAATATAACCTAATCTTCATTTTACATATAAAAATACATTCACTCCTTTTTATAGTTTTCTACGACTTAGTCCCAGATCTGTCAGAGATTACCACAATGGAATGAACCACCAATTACTCTGGCATATGTTTCATGCAGCAGATGCCCTTCCAGCCACAATCCAGCACCGTGCTGGGAAAAATAGATGTATATATAATGGAAAATGTTCTCATACTCACCAACGTAGAAAGCACTTATCGTCATAGGGGCAGCAATTAGCTGGTCCAGAAACACTTTAAGTGACACTGTCTTGGTTCCTCCTCCTGGAAACATCCTCTCTAATCCCCGTAACCAATGGTAATTGAAGTTAGCATGGAAACAGAACCCAACCAGTGCCACTCGAGCAGTCTGGGACCAATCAATGAAATTTATTTTGGCATTGTACAGTGTTAAATCATCTGTCTTTCCTTCTTCCGGTACAGTAAATCTCTCAATGGATGTCTTCAATGTTTCTTGTACTTCTTTTTCGCTCTCTTTGTCCTGTGCTTTTCCCATCATGCTTTGCTGAATAAGATCTGCTGTGGCAAACAGTGTTGTGTATCCCACTACATTAGGAATGTATGGATGGGATTTGAACAAAGCCCATACTCTGTTCATGATGACCTCTGGACAGGGATAATAAAAGACAATATTTAATTGAACTGAAGTATGCACAGACACACAATATTACGAATACTAGTTCAAATGACCATTAAAGCAAATAATCAGACAATCCCGTGGCAGCAAAGCAATGCAGACATTGGCAGAACAGTCTGCTCAAATTGAGCATTGAAATGGGGGAAAAAGGTGATTTAAGTGTGTTTAAACATAGTTCATTATCATCATCTTCATCATCATCTAGGATTTATAGAAAATGGTCTAAAAAGAGGAAATCTCAGTTCTGTGGGTGAACATTCCTTGTTGATGTCAGAGTTCAGAAGAAAATAACTAAGGCCACAATAACTGAGCATACAGCACATTGAGCCAGATGGTTTACAGCACCTAAAGACCACACTGGTGCCGTTCATGTCAACTAAAAAAAGGAGATTAAAATTTAGATGGACTCACCAAAACTGGACAAAAGAAAATTGGTACAAGTTGCCTGGTTTGATGAGTATTATCTCTGCTGTTTTTGTGGGAATGTCTATTTTTCCTAGATTTTAACGATTTTAAAATGATATTTTTTAAACAATATTGCGATAAAAAAAAGAAAATAAATATATATATAATTTACCATATATATAATTTACCATATTAGGTAGCCTACTATGTTAGGTGTGCAATCTGACACAATGACAATGACACAAATCATATATATAAATAAAGCACCTTTATTTTTGTCTCTTGTCAAGACAAAATCTAAGACAGATCTACAACAGTAGGGATTAAGCAAAAGGAAGGTTGTATAACTCTTATTTTTATCCACAATCTTACTTTCTCTCAGATTTCACTTTCCGGAACATCTGACATCATGTACCTCACTCAAGACATGCCTTGGGGCTTCCCCTACGTAATACACCTAAAGCATGGATTGCCGTAAAACTCGTCAATGGCAGGGAAGCGTTTTCAGTTGTGTACTGTAGGAAAAGAGTTTAATGAAAACATTTATCGATTTTACGCACATCATAATACCAAATATACATGTAAAGCACAAATATTGTCCTTCAATTCGGTCATGTCCAGCAGTCGTTATCCTTCAACCAATCTCCATCATTGTAAGCTGCTTGCTGTTCTGTCTGTTCCATTGCTCCGATTTGTTTACTCAAACTTTCTTTTGCAGTCTGAAGCGCAAGAAAATGCCCAATTCACGCCACAGGATGCCTAATCCAATCTTTGCACTGACTTCACATGCAAATCACTCTCGCTTCATCTGCGTCTGCTTACTGCACAGGAAATATTAGGATTGTGAGGGCGCAGGTAAGACGTCATTTTTTGAGATACATCATGTGCACTGCAAATGCAACATCTATAAGTCATGTAAAACAGTAAATTGTGAACTGAAATAAATCTAATTTGATTATAGGGTTTGGAATTGGATGTTTTATGAGATTATTTACATTTTACATTACAAGAATTTTGCAGGATCACAAAAATGTGCAACTTTTTGTTGATTTTGCATTTGTTTCAGCAATCGCGGAACTAGGGGGTCTGATTATCTCTCTTTCTCAATTTGAACACTCTCTCCTTTTATCTATTGGTCTCTTTAGGTCTGCCTGCCTTAAGAGTTGATTAGACTCCAGGATTGAACCTAGGAAATGTCATCCCAAAGTGAGAATCCTACTTGTTGTAGACAGCCTAAACATAGTTCTTTTGGGAAATGTCTGTTTTTCTTCCCATTCTCTCTCTCATTTGCACACTCTCTCCTTTTATCTGTTGGTCTCTTTAGGTCTTCCTGTCTTAATAGTTGATTTGTTAAGGAGGCTGTCAATCATTATTGAGTGACATTACAGTAATGTGGGGGCTCGTCTAGGATTGCACCCAGTAAATTTTACACGAAAGTAAGAATCATGCTTGATGTAGACAGCCTGATTGACAAACTTCATAACAAATCAGCTGTCAAGGCAGGATGACCTGAAGAGCCTGACAGTTACAAGGAGAGAGGATAGGAGAAAAAAACAGACCCAGCCACAAGAACGTCTATGAAATTAACAATGAGTCTTGATTTCTGCTGCATTATTTAAATTACATGGTCAGACTTTAGCTTAAACATATAATGACAAACCAGCTTGTAATCAACTGTTCTGGCTTCTGAGGGTGTAATGTTTCAATGATTTGCACATATTGGCCCCCATAATACCAGATGAACAATGTTTAAATGCCACAGCCTACTTGAGTATTATTGAAGACCAAGTCCAATCTTAAAATGACTACTTCCAGCAAGATAAATGCCATGTCAGTTCAAATGATCTCAAACAGGTTTCTTAAAAATGTAATTAAATTTACTGTACTCAGATGGCCCAATATAAATCCAAGAGAGCTTTGGATTGAGCAACTTTGGGAGATTTGCAGCATAGATGTGCAGCCCACAAATTTGCAGCACCTTTGTGATGCTATCATGTAAATATTGACCAGAATCTCAAAGAAATGTTCCAACAGTTTGTTGAAAATATGCTGTGAAAGTATGCATGGCAAAACATGGTCAGTTAGTTACAGTAATTAAAAATTCATACATAATCATCCACTTCAAAAAATAGTGTGCAAGGTTAGATTGACCTAATAAAGTGGCTCATAAGTGTACACTTCATTAACTATAACTATAAATGCAATCTGACATCTAAGATTTTCTTTTCTTTTTATGTTTATAAATGCCAATTTAAATTTAAATATCACATATATGTTCATAGCTTGTTGTTTTAAAAAGTACAAAAATCCCAGTGGCTTAACTCACCATGTAGGTGTCCAGTTTCAAGAGTGAATGACAAATCACAAGGTCTATTCTGTGGGATCCCTTTGAGTCTTGTAAACAAAGCTGGCTGATTGGTCAAACATAGGCCAATCAAACCTGTTTGTTCTGTGGTACAAAGTTCTAGGAATGGCACGAGTAATGATAACATTTATCACTCAGTGTAAGAATGTGAGAAATGAGCACATGGAGTGAACCTAGAGGAAATTAGGAAAAGGAAAGACACATAGCTACAGTACTAATCGATTAGTGCATAACATAACTATGTTTTTTGTTACTGAAACAGAAATACAAATGCTGACATACATAAAGTATATGGCTCACCAGTATTAATCTTGACAAAGGAACATTCAAAAACCAGGTTCTTCAAAACCAATGGAGAACATATGCTGCAATGTCCAGCACATGTGTGTAGTTGTTCTAAATATAGTTTAGACTCTTCTCTCATACCCTGGTGCTTATGTTACAATGGTTCTGAATGGTAATGAATTTATAATTATTTAATGTAACTTTGAATGAATTACACTAAAATTCAAACATTGCTATTCATCTTTAATTATATTGTGCTTTTTACAATGTAGATTGTGTCAAAGCAGCTTAACACAGACGAAGATCCAGTAAATGAAAACTGCTGCAGTTCATTCATTCATTGTCCTTTAACTTAGTCCTATTATTTATCTGGGATCACCACAGCAGAATGAACCACCAACTTATCCAGCATATGTTTTACGCAGCAGATGCCCTTCCAGCCGCAACCCAGTACCGGGAAACACACTGTAATGGCGATCTATTCCTTTTAGTTCTCCACCATTTCCATAGGGACTCGACACAAAGGATTTGACGCGTAAAACTACAAACTTGCAATGCACCAGTTTACTTTTCGTTTGTCTGGATACAACAAAAATAAAAAAAACAAACGGAAGAACTATTTACACTTTTTCAGGCTTCAGTATAAATATGGTTTCGAAGAACGGTCAAAAGACTGTCTACCATCAAGCCCCTTCCTTTTTAATCTTTTTTCCTTGTTGCTTACGCATACATATGACGTATGGCATTATTTAACATGTGAAACGTCATGTATATAATATAATATCACAAAATATACAAATCAAATGCTGTATCAAATAGCAATAACTATATATCTTAATACAAATAATATAATATTATAGAAAAATATTACAAATCCCTTAGTGCTTTTTATGGCTCTAACACACACATACATTCTCACATACAGTTGCAATCAGAATTATTGAACCCCCTTTGAATTTTTTTTCTTTTTTAAATATTTCCCAAATGATGTTTAACAGAACCAGGAAATTTTCACAGTATGTCTGATAATATTTTTTTCTTCTGGAGAAAGTCTTATTTGTTTTATTTTGGCTAGAATAAAAGCAGTTTTTAAATTTTAAAACCAATTTTAAGGTCAAAATTATTAACACCTTTGAGCTATTTATTTTTTCCATAGTCTACAGAACAAACCATCATTATAAAATAACTTGCCTAATTACCCTAACCTGCCTAGTTAACCTAATTAACCTAGTTAAGCCTTTAAATGTCACTTTAAGCTGTATAGAAGTGTCTTAAAAAATATCTAGTAAAATATTATTTACTGTCATCATGTCAAAGATAAAATAAATCACTTATTAGAGATGAGTTATTAAAACTATTATGTTTAGAAATGTGTTGAACAAATCTTCTCTCCGTTAAACAGAAATTGGGGAAAAAAATAAACAGGGGGGCTAATAAATCAGGGGGTTGAATAATTCTGATTGCAACTGTACGCTACGGCAAATTTAGTTTTTCAATTCACCTATACCGCATGTCTTTGGAGGAAACTCACGCCAACAGAAGGAGAACATGCAAACTCCACACAGAAATGCCAATTGGCCCAGCCGGAACTCGAACCAGCAACCTTCTTGCTGCCACAGTGCTAACCACTGAGCCACTGTGACGCTTTTCTGCACTTTAGTTATTGTATAAAAAATGTTTTTTGTCAATTGAAAGAAGAAAGTATCCATTATTTAGCAGTTTCACACATTTTGTGATTCATGGGTGTTTGTGATCATTGATTTATGCTTTTGAATTCCATTGTAAGAGCTTAATCTCTACTCCAACAACTTTTGATCTTTCACAGAAACTTTTTAAGTTAATTTTATTAGTTTGAAACGATATATTGTACAGAACTAATATAACAAGCCAGGTTAAAGTTTTATTTTCCTTTGTAGCTTTTTCTTTTTCTTGCATTACTCTGGCTCACCTATTTGTCAATTGCAATCTGCTCTTACCAATTGTGCTGCATCTGTTCTATATTTTCTCTGAGTCCTTCTTCTGTTTCTCTCTGGTCTCCTTTTCCTGTTCTTTGCCAGAGTATTGTTGGTTCTCTTCATTCCTGTGCCTTGTGCTCTCATTCTATGTAATCTACTATTCCTGTTCAGTCAAAGTTTAGTCTAGTCTTGTCATGCACCTCACCTCTGTTTTCTGCCTACCAACTACTGCACTAAGCACTGGCTCCTACTGTGTGCTTTGTGTTGTGAAGTTTAGGGTTCTTGTCTTTCTATATTTGCTGGAACACAGACTCCATTGCTGTCTCCTTTGCTCTGATAGACCCAGCAAAGAAGATGTAAATTTGCTTGCCTGTGGAGTCCTATGTCGATGAATTATCTGCTGCCAGGTTTGCTGTGGACAGTTACTTAAACAGTTATTTGGATTAGGAGGTTCATAGATGAATCCTGTGCTTTTGCTCCTGTCTAACTGTCACCAACCCCTCTCCATATTAGCCACCCATTATACACCCATAGTTTTGAGTCATTCCTGGTTAATGCAGCATAATTCTCAGATTAACTGGGTGAAGGGAACTGTTATATTTCTGAGCCTTTCTTGTCATGTTAAATGTCTTGTTTCTGCTCTACCTGTCATTTTCCCTGTTTCTGTGTTTCAGTCAACAAGACAATTTGTCTGGTGTTCTTGAGGAGTACCAGATCTTTGAGAGGTCTTCAGTCATTTTAAGGCTGCTTTTCTCCCTCCCCATTTTCCTTACGATTGCAACATGTATTTCCTGGTACCACACCTCCATGTTGGAGATTGTGTTCTCTTTCTGCAGCCAAATGCATAAATATCTTAATCTTAATAAATACCTGTCTGAGTCACTATATGTGCAATTGTGCTGTTCTCTTTCCACACTAATGTGGGTTTCTTTTCAGTCAAGAAGAAGAATGGCACCTTGCATCCCTGCATTGATTATTGAGAGCTGAACAGCATCACTATTAAGTACCTGTATCCCCTGCTGCTGATGTCATCACTCTTTGAGATCTTGCAGGGAGCAAAATACTTCTACATCGACGCAACGCAAGTCAAGCTTATTTGTATAGTGCTTTTCACAATAACCATTCTTCCTGAGCAGTACAAGCAGTACAAAATGTGCCTGTTATTACATTATAATCAAAATCAGAGATGTTTATAGGGTGGACATATATATATACACTATACATAGTTAATCTGCAGTATATATGGCTTTTTCAAAAAAGGTGATATCTACAGTGGTTGGACAATGAAACTGAAACGCCTGGTTTTAGAACAATAATTTATTAGAATGTAATCAGGGACACCAATATATTATCAGTTTGTTTTGGGAATGACAGATACAAGTGCTGCACAGTGGATTTTGAGCCATTCTTTTTGCTGAATAGTGGCCAGGTCACTACGTGATGCTGGTGGAGGAAAACATTTCCTGACTCACTCCTTCAAAATATCCTAAAGTGGCTCAATAATATTTAAATTTGGTGACTGTGCAGGCCATGGGAGATGTTCAAACTTCACTTAATGAACTTCACTTTCACTTTCAAACCACTCTGTCACCAGTCTTGCTGTGTGCATTGATGCATTATCATCTGCCTTCAGGATACAATATCTAAACCATTATGGGCACATGGTGCTGTAGAATGGTTTAGTAGTTCTTGGCAGATGGTCGCCCTGATGTGCCCATCTAGCACACGTATTGGGCCTAGGGAATGCCATGATATTGAAGTCCAAATCATCATAGAGTTTGTTTATATTGACACCAATAATCCAATTTTAATACAATTAAGACAATACTCTGATGAACAGTCTTTTTTGATTAATTTTATCTGATTAAGGTCATGATTGAACTAAACGGAAATCAGATTAAGACATGTGGAGTATGCCGATTTTAGTTGCATTATTGAAGTGCAGTACAGACATGTAAACAACTTAATCAAACTATTACCATCGTGTAGAATTTTTGCCGCATTTTGTGACAGGATAGTCTATACACACAGCTGTTTGACACTATTCTCTGTACCTATTGAGTCAGTAGGACCACAGACACACACAATGCAAAATGTGGATTTTCTTTTCTCCCATTCGACATATGGTATCAAATTCCATTAAATCAACACTCTTCCAGCAGTTCATACTCGCATCCAATATCTCATATGTCATGGGGGTATGAAATGTTCCTGAATGAAAGTGAAAATACCAAACTGCAATTAAAGTCGAGAAATAAAAAATTTGACACTCGAAATTACATGAAACTCCGGAGGAAATGTGGATAGAGTGGTGGCGCAATGACATTAATCGAATTATGTGCTGTAACATGTAAAACGGGATCATGAAAGAAACATTTAAAAAGCAACTCATGTAAACACCTTATTCATATTATTGTCTTATTCAGATAAAAGCAAATAATTTGATTGTAATCGTCCATGTAAACGTAGTCACTGATCCACCCCATGCTTCCCTCTGAGCATGCAACAGTCTGGGTGATATGTTTCTTTGGGGCTTCTCCACACCGTCACAGAAAGCCAGTGAAGATGACCTCATCAGAATACAATTCCTGATGGATGTTGTTCATCCTTTTTGGTGGTATGCTGATATTACCTCAGATATAAAATGAATCTTGATACATCACAAAGACTTGCTGTCTTAGTCACAGATGCGCCAGCGAGACATGCATGAACAATTTGTCCTCTTTTGAACTCTGATGTCATCCATAATGTTCTGTGCATTGCGATATTTTGAGCAAAACTGTGCTATTACCCTGATAATCAAACCTTCACACTCTGCTTTTACTGGTGGAATGTGCAATAAGTGAAGATTGGCCACCAGGCTTGTCAGATTTTGCCATGAAACACTAAATTAGTCAGTGTTTTAGTTTCATTGTTTAACCCCTGTAAGTGTATAATATATTTTTAATTAAGTGTATTGCTTAAGATTATGTGTTGTTTATAAAGTCCTTGGAAGATTTGCAGCCTCTCTTCCAGCCCTAGTAAGGATGGCATGATCTCTTCACATGTTTTGGATCAGATGGAGTGGCACTGCAGGATCTCTAGAGGCCTCAAGATGGGCATGCCAAGGAAGAAATAAAGAGCACAAGAAAGAGAATTATGTGTAGCTGCTGTTAATATTTTAAACAAGAGATATGGCCACATTTGAAGAAATGCATTTAACTGGATCATACAGTTATGCAATGTTTTGTGTATATTCTTTACTAAAAAAGACTGGTCTTTAATATAGTTTTAAACTGGGAGAGTGTGTTTAAACCTTAAAGCCTTCCTATCAGAAAGACTAATCCAGAGTTTAGAAGCTAGATATGAAAAAGCTTGGCCTCCTTTAATAGATTTTGTTATTCTGGGTACAACCGGAAGCCCTGAGCTTTGAGATCTTAAGAAGCAAGTTGGATTGTAGCAAGACATAAGGTTGGTTAGATAAACAAGAGATTTAGAGATTTAGATTATATTTAGAGCCTTCACTCTAAGAAATACTGGGTTGTTTAAACCCAAATTGGGTAAAATATGGACTAACCCAAACATTGGGTTAAATTTAGTCTTAATTTAATTAAAAGAGTTAACCCAGCAGCTGGGTAGTCCCTATTACACCCAGAATTGGGTAAAAATAACCCAGCATTTTTAGAGTGTTGTAGGTGAGAAGCCACTTTTTTATAGTCAGTATGGAACTTAACATGATATAATCATATGTTCTCCCCGCGTTCGCATGGGTTTCCTCCAAGTGCTCCAGTTTCCCCCACAATCCAAAGACATGCTCTATAGATGAGTTAGGTAAACAAAATTGGCCTTAGTGTATGAGTGTGTGTGTGAATGTGAGAGTGTATGGGTGCTTAGTTGCTGCTGAAAGGGCATCCGTGGCATAAAACTTATGCTGGAATAGTTGCCGGTTTATTCCACCGTGGTGACCCCTGATGAATAAGGGACTAAGACAAAGGAAAATGAATGAATGAATGAATGATGGTCATATATTCTTTACAACACATGCTTATTCTGAAAATGTAGCCCTTTATATGTTTCTGGAGATACCGTATTATGTAGCCAGAAGTACTGTAGGTATGGCTGCATTTCGTCTTTAAAAAAAATGCTACGGGGTGGTATGACGCTGTTCCTTTTTGCGCTTACCAGCTCACTTCTTACCTTAGTATGGATGGCTTTCACACTGTTACCAGTTTGTCCAGTAAGCTCGCCATGTATGTTGGCGGATTTGAAACAAAGACCACGATGATGAGGTTTGAGTCTGGAGAAGAATGGAAAGAAAGGACGTAGAACAAAAACAGAAGCCAAAAAATTAAACAAACAAGTAAATAACAGGGTGAGAATGTGGTAAAATCTGTACATGTGGTAAAAATCAGAAGAGGGCTTTTCTTTTTCTGGATTGCTTTTTAAATCTTCGGTTGGGTTTAGGGTGGGTAGGTAAGTAAATCTGTGCTCTTGAAAACAATATTGGTTGGGTTTAGGAAAGGAGGAGGGTGGGTCAGTCAATCGGTCAGTTGACAGCGCCCTCTGGTGGATTTACAAAAGAAAAGCAGGTGCGAATGGCACTCAGGAGAGAAATTTGAGTTATCAAAAAGAGTAGACAGCGGCCTCTGGTTGATTCGCGAAAATAAAAACTGCAAAAAAAATGTAGCTTTTTAGACATATTTGGCACTCTCCAGAAATGTATAAAGCGGTACTTTTTCAGAATGAGCCTGTGTTGTTTCTGTTTCTGGTAAGAACAGTCAGGGAGAAGAGATACCAAGTTTTATCATTCAGGCTGGTCATCAACCCTCTCTGTGTTTGTTAATAATATCTTAAGACACATGTTCAATGTGTTTGTTTTGTGTGCCTGAATCTTTATTTTATCTTCCTCTTTTCAGGTTCACATTCAACATGTGCACTGTGTACTTCTGCAAAGTAGGTAGTTTTTATGAGTTAGGGGAGGGGGTTGTGTATGGAACCTGCTAAGTTACAAACAATTCAAGATTCTCCCATTCCTGACTCATGTATAGCTTTCTAAGAGATTATTAGGGTTTGCCAATTTTTATCATTGATTGGTTTGTAAGTATAGATTGCTGCACCACTGACCGATCTTACGTCTGTCAAGTCACTTTCATTCAACTGAAGATATGGTGGTGGGTGCAATTTTGTGGCTGTATAAGGTCACACTCCCTCATGTTGCAACCTGTTGGGATATCCTGTCAGAAAGTTATTTATTGCCAAGTCCACTCACCCAGCCATTCTTTGCTGGGCCCACTCTGTGGGTAAGTAGTTCTGGTGGCCTGCTGTGGTCAGTGAGATTTGTTGCTTAATGACTTCTTGATCTGTCTGTGCACAGTATAAGTCAAATTCTTAACACCCTCAGAAATTCTTTGCCTCTTTCTATTCTATTTCACACACAGCCCTAGACTTTGTTATGGGTTACTTCTCTCCTTTTAACTGGTGTTTAGTGTTTTCTAAGGTCCCAATCACAAGTGTTTTTTTTTGTAATTGGGTGCCTTTTTTTTAATGGTTTTCTATTTTCAGTGAGGGTTTTGCACATCACCCTATAGACTTCTCGCATTCTAACCATGTGCTGTGCCTTGAATTTTTGACAGACTGCTTTGTGCATTTGCAGTTGAAGAAAAGTGAACTTTGTGTGGATAAAGGACCTGACATCATGTGCTGTAGCAGCAAGACCATTGATACAGTATTTCCTAGCAACATAAAAGCCACAGCACACTGCTCTTTTCTAAAGTCAATAAAAAGGCAATGTGGTGCACCTCTGATTTTCAGAACTGAAAAGCATGTTTGGTGTGATCAGTTTCTAAAGCAGTTTATTTTATTCCCCTTCCTTAAAGGAGACAGCACAATCCATCTTTGATTATGTATTAGAGATCTATGGGATTCTCTTTGATGTAATTTCTGACGGGACACCCCAGTTCATCTCACAGTACTGGAGGGAATTCTACTGGCTGACATGGCTACTGCCAGTCTGCTATATGGGTTTTGTAAAAAACCGGACAGTACACCAGAGGTGCGAGCAAAATAAGGACAGTTTAGAAGCCACAAAGTCAAACAAAGGCAGGCTGCTGCACGCTGGGTCTTATGGCGGCTCAGGATGAACACAAAGGGAGCCCACAGAGCTGGTTGGTGAGAAGGTTGAAGAGGAGAGCTGGTTAGCGCTGACAACCCCGACTCGGGATGAAGTCCTGTTTTGACGCTAGGGAACTGGAGATTGTTGGGCAAAGCAGAGTGCAGGTAAGGATTGAGAACATAAACGGATACACGCAAGACAGAACTAAACTAGACAGGACAAACTACAGAGAGAGTAACATTAGTGGATGATCCACGGATAACGTAACATACTACAAGAAGGGTAATAAGCAGAGAACGCGGTGGTAGAAATAGAGATGCTAATCAGCTACGAGTGAAGGCAGGTGCCAAAGCAATTATTGCAAATAGAGAGGATCTACAGCTGAGAGGGGAGAACAACACCGAAAATGAGGGAATTAATGAGATCAGACCTGACTCATGACAGGTTCCCCCATATTTTACCTGTAATTTACCTGTTCTAATGTGTTCTTGTAATTGGCATCCCATTTTATCAGATCATACTCAATTGTCAAGGTTAGTCTTAACGTCTGTATGTCTTTGACTTTCACAATATTTACAAACACGTTTACCCTGTCATCAATGTCCATGCATTAAACCCATGATTTGGAGTAATACCATAACCTCTCCTGTTGTTCTTCTCCTGTCTACAGAGTCAGAAAGTTCTTAGTTATCCACGCTCGATGCCAGGGTTTTCAGTGGGTTGATTGGAAGGGGTACTTTCCAGAGAACAAAAGTTGAAGTTTCCATCCCAGTACATTCTGGACTGCCCATTGATTGAAACTTCTTCTGCTCTCATCGCTTTGCTTTCTCAGGGGAGCCTGGAAAAGCTCTTTGGGGAGAGGTACTGAGTTTGTTCCCCTTACTGCTTTTGCATAGTTCTGCTTGCATTCACCTGGCTGATCTGTTTGTTGTTTGCAATATGTGCTCATGGTGATTATGCTGCATCTGTTATCTGTTTTCTCAGATTTGTTCCTCTATTTCTCGGTTATATGTGTACCTATGACTCATTCTCTCAATCTTCGTTAGGCTGTCAGTCCTGTTCAGTCAAAGACTAGTTTAGTCTTGTTCTGTGTCTCACCTGTGTTCTCTGTCCAGTAAAACAACCGCTGCCCTCGACACTTGCTCAATTAACTAAAAATGTCAATACTTTTCAGTTTGTCATACTGTAGAGATATATATTAGGTAAAAAAAAAACAGACAGAAAACACCCACAGATCAAAAACCCACCCACGATTTCTGAATCACAATATACAGAATCAGTTTATTATTGGATTTAAAATTTGTACATTGTAATAAATATGAATAAGTGCTAAAAATAAAAAAGCCCATAACAATATCAGAATAAAAATTATAGATAAAGGGTGGGCATAGATTATTTTTTAGATTAGATTTTTCTAGATTAATTTCACTGTAATCTTGGAATTAATCTAGATTAAAATGGCTTATTTGAATTCTGCCAAAGGCATTTAGAATATGTGTGCATAAGAGATCATGATGAACTGTACAGTCAGTAGCTTTGTGTCAATCAGTCCAAGCTCTATTTCTCCTTCTTCCACCAGTCACTCAGGCGGACCAGTTTATTTTCTGGTGGCAAACTGGATCTTCTCTTCTGCACAATATGGCCTGCTAAAGAAAAAAAGTCTCTTGCATGGGACAGTTGTTGCAGGAGTCCCCAAGTATTTACGGGCAATGTGGGTCATCTTAACATAGACAGCAGTGTGCTCCGACCACTACTTCAGTGGACACTGATCTAGACTGGCACTGGGCTCTACCTTGTACCTCTCCACAGTGTTGTCTTCTGATGTCTCCTTATCTGATTCTGAGTCTGATCCTATCAGTAGCAGGGTTGTTTTCCTCTTGGCTCAGGGTTCCCTTCCCCGAGTGGCTGCAGAGCAGGTTCTTCTCTTTTCACCAACTCACTTAGCTTTGCCCACACTGGCTCTCTCTCTCTGCTCTGGGCAAGCACTTGAGATCCTTAAATCTTGAATCTAGAGCAGTTGCCCCCTTTGATGAATAAAAAATAATAATTATTGATTGAGAAAAATTTCACTTTCCAAATACAACCTCCATATTTCTTTATGAGTCCGTCTCTGTTGTGCCTAACACGCTTGATCATCTCAAGGGTGGATTTCCACCATGTTGGAGCATCTTGCACGAGTGGCTCCTGAACTTGTCCAAGAGAGGCTTGTTGGACATTCAGCTTGTCTGAGGCCCTGTTTACACTAATACATTTTCGTTTTGAATCGAGTTTTGCTACGGTTACGCCATCCGTCCACACTATGCCAGAGTCTTCGCCAGAACTGCCTATTTTCGTTTTGATATTAACTTAACAGACACCAAAAATGTTGAGGCATTGTGTAGCTACATATTTAAGACATCATCTTCCCTGTATGCATATTTATAACAAAATGAAGCCTATAACATAACTGCCTCCTTTCATTTTCATTGAAAATATGAAACATATCTTTCACTGAATATCAGTTTAAATAATCAATAATGGCCATTATAAAAGTATAACATACAATAAGTTTATACAATATACCCAGACAGCAAACATACGTTGAGCCGACGTCGGCTGAAACTCAAAACATCGGCCCCTTTAATTCTAACATCTATATATGGTCGGCCAAACATACGCATGATAATTCGGTCATGTGTTCTATTGTCCCAGCTCATCAAACGTCACCTCTGTGAAGTTGGCACCCCATAAAAACAAATAAACCCCAAAACTATGCCATTCGTTTGTGCTACGTTTGTGCTGATTTGTGCTGCAAAAACGAACGTTCGTGCTGGTTTGTGGTCTGAGATATTAAGCAATACTTTTTTGACCGTGTGATGTCACTTTCCACCCCATGTTGCTCAAATGACTTCAAATCAGCACAGGTCGTTTGTGCTCGATTTGTGCTGGTTTGTGCCGTTAAAACAAACACTGTATCTGTTTTCCTCCTTTAGATATAAGCAAACTATTTCGGGAGCCATGACGTCACTCTCCACCCCATTTTCTCTAAATCGCTCCAAACTGGTGTCATTCGTTTGTGCTGGATTTGTGCTGGTTTGTGCCGTTAAAACAAACACTTTATCTATTTTCGTTGTTTAGATATAATTAAAATATTTCAGGAGTCCCCAGCTAGCATTTCAACAGTGATTCAACATTGAATCAACATCAGGTCTTTGGTTGGATCAACGTTGAATTACCTTTCGATTTTGATAATTGGATCAACGTTTACATAGTGACGTTGTTTCACCGTCGGACCACCACCGGTGATTCACAGTTGAAATCACGACGTTATTTCACACTCTTACCTTCATCATGGGTGAATTGTGGTCGTTTTGTAGACGTTGAATAAAGGTTGAAAAACCTTTCGATTTTGCAAATTGGATCAACGTTGATACCTTGACGTTGTTTCACCGTCGTAGATTTCAACGTTATTTAAATAGAAATTACATATAACACAAAGTTCATAAATATAGCAAACTAATTTTTTCTAATAAAAATACACAATACAAATACACAACTTAGCCTGTGTATCAATTTATTCAATACACACCACATTACTTTATTTATTCTAAATATACAGCAACATTTACAGCATACAATCGTTCATTAAAACTATGCAGGTTATTATACATGCAGTACACTCAAATACACAAGATGACATACATTTAAATGGTCACTTTTTAATTAGGTTTCATGAGTTAAAGTTAGTTAATATTTACTAACATGAACAAAGAATGAATACTTGTATAGCATTTATTAATCATTTAATTAATTTAAATATGTCCCAATGCTATTAAATCTAAATGCATGCTTGTAACATTAATGCACTGAGCTGACATGAACTCTATTTTCTTTATATGAAAGATGATTTAAATGTATTGTTCTTTCTTCATGTTAGTAAATACATTAACATTTACTAATACAACCTTATTGTAAAGTGTTTCCATCTTCAGAAAGACAGATAATAACTAAATAACTAAACTATGCTTCAACCAACAGTCTTCAAAACACAATTCTGTTTACAAAATACACAATTTTGAAGTGGCTGCAGTATAAAATCATAAAACATCACCCACAGCTAAGAATCACAAGTAAAATACATTACATCTGCTTAAGGTTTTATAGGTTGAGAGGAATGCTTGAGGTAAAAGTTGGCACTGGGGACAAAGAATTAAATGTAAAATACTACAAACATCTATATCAGTCTAGCAGTTAAATGCATCTTTTCTTTTATTCTCAAACACCAGGTGAGTATCCTACAAAATCAATAAAGAGGTTTGCCACTCTAATTCATTGTGAATGAATGATTTCACTTTCACAATAGTGAATACTCCTATAATCTATAAATCTGACATTGCACCTTCACTTTGCAGGTCTGCATGCTAAATATTTAGTTGTTTTTGTCTTTTTGCATAAACTACATCTATTTTGTTTCGCATTACTGCAGCAAAACTGAGCACCTGTGACAGTGGAACATGTAGACAAATATTTTGGTAAATCAAGAAAATGTGTACAATATATGATTCCATTATCTCTCACAAACACAACAGATACACCTTGACATGTTCAGACATATTTGACTGTTATTATTGCCTATAACTTAAATCACAGTACAACAGTAATAGCAATTTGTTATTCCATTATTATTAGTAACATTAAAATTGCATGTTCACATGGGTCCTACAATGATAGCTGACATTTGTGAATGTAGGACTATTCACCTACTAGTAAAATTTCACTATTACATTGGTCTTTAAAAAAATGTCACATTAAGTGTTCACATAAGTTCTGTTATTTATTACTTACCTCCCAGAGACCTGCTCCTCTTCTGAACACAAATTAGAATATTTTAGATTAAATGCTCCTCAGACAGCAATGGTCCCGAGATGGTCATAGTCTAGATAAGGCACAAAAAACATTGTCAAAACGTTCCATGTGACTTCAGTGGTTCAACTGAGAACATACCAAGCTCAATTAACACTTTAGTGAGGCAAAACAAAACAGTAAATACAAAATTGTTTGCGTCTCCTGCATCAGGTCAGGGTGTGTGTTTAGTACAAGCAATGAGCGCACACCCTAACCTGTTGTTGTGGGTTTAATATGAGCAGTAAGCGCACACCCTGACCTGTTTTTTTGTTTTTTTTTTAACAGTACTTTTGATGCACAAATGTGTTTTTGAGCTTTGTATGATTACAGTTGAACCACTAATGACAGAAGCATTGTTTTGACAAAGTTTTTAGTTCCTTTTCTGGACTTTGAACATATTGGGACCCATTGCTGTACATGGAGAAAGAGGGAACTATAGCTTCATGTCAAATGAGTCAAATATCACATCGAAATCACCAAAATGAGCACAAACCAATGTTTAGTTTGGAGAGAGAGAAGGGAAGAAGAAAAAAACATTTGCAATTTCCAAAAAAAAACAAAAACATTTTATTTAACCTTTATGACAAATGTTCTGGACCTGTTACACATATATCACTATCCTTTATGAACACAAATTTCACTGTAACAGGTGCTGTTGTTTTGCTTCAGTAATGCCTTCAGAGAACACCGCAGTAGTCAGACATCTATACCAGTGGTGTAGTCCTAAAAAAAAAGTGGTGTACTATTACCCACTCAACACAAATTTTAAAAGTAGCCAAAGAAACGGCGATATTTATAACATAAGTTACCTGTAACTATTGAAAGAAAAAACTAATACTAAGGAAGTTAATGGTTACAGGTGTCCAGCTTTCTTCAAAATATCTTCTTTTGTGTTAAACAAAATAAAAAAAAGACAAATAATTCGTCGACAAATAAATTCGATTGAGTAAAGGATGACAATTTTACTTTTTTTGAATGAACTATCTATTAAAAAATGAAAAATATTTAAACAAATTGGTTCATTTTAAAGTGAGATGCTAATAGCCTAATCCTATTCAATGATTTATGCTTAGCTAATATATATATATTTATTTATCAGAAAAATAAAAAGTTTTTTTCTTCAAAAACTCAAATACTAGTCTATGCTTATACTATAAGTATTTTTTTCCATGTTTTAAATAGAACTACCACTTTTTTCAAAATGGCATAAATATAAACATGTTAAAAAATGTACAGGCTAATTTACATATTTCACTATAATAATATAAGTCATAATAGTAAATAATTTTCAACAAATTAAACAAAAATGCACTGATTGCAACAAATAAGATGCAAGTAAAAAAATAAAAAAACATTTGGTATACAGTTAAAGGGGACGCGAATACACATAAATTAGGGAAGTCTAATCAGAAAAACAAGTGAGTATACCGAGGGTATACACAATTATTGATCCTTAGAAGTCGTAATACCCAAACAGCTCATGGAAAAAAGTAGGCATACTGAGTATACGTGCGTATAGCCCCGACTACATCACTGATCTATACAAATACAGAGAGTTTGGTGTGGTGTAGCAGAACTGCAATAGATGTCTGTCCAAGCTGACACTGGTTAGGCCATCGGTATGTCCTTGATGCCCTCAACTGGAGCTTTCAGAAAACCTGCAATAAATGAAATAATAGGTTACAACTAAGTTGGTATCTGCTATTATACAAAGGGAAATTCAAACATTTATTTTTAATTGAATGCAAATTTTTCATAATATCGTCGCATTCAATAATTTTGACTCATCCATCTGAATATTCCTACTTCACTGATCTTGTTTGGATTTCATTTACATTTAATTTTTATAAGATTAATGATGCAAAATTTCTATTATTAATTGAACGTGCATACAAACCACACATAATTAGGTACTGCTACGAGTGAACCGCAGTATTCCAAGAGAGAGGAACAAAGATACAAAGGAAAACAAAACAAACACCAGAACATAGTATAACATAATCAATAAAGAAACGAGGACAAAGCTGGTTTGTGAACACAGGCAATTATAAACAGAACATTACCAACCAAAGAAAAAAGAATCTTGACATATAAAATGAACTTAGCAAACTTACATACGGACAAAGGCTTTTCCATTCAATGGTGTGTAGTAAGCCTCTAGTTAGGAGTACATATCTAAAGTAAAAGGAAACAACAACAGTGAAGCAACAGTAGTTCACTTTATAATAACCATTATATTGCACGTTTAATATATTATTTATAACATTGCTCAGTAAAAATGTAACATTATTTGATCCTTTATGTTTCTCAAAGTCGCAATGTGTAGCCAGCTTTTTTAAGAAAAATTCCTATAGTCATACATAAAAATTATCAAGAGGAATTTGCAACATGCAACAAAAAGTTTGAGAAGAAAAGATATTAACTGTAAGAGACTTGAAGAACTAAGAGAAGTAGAGAATTAGGTGTGATATCATCAGGAAGCCTTTAGGCACTGCCGGTGCCAGCATTTTCCAGAATTCAAATTTCAGATTCTCGAAAAAATAACTTGGCTGCAGTAAAGAATCATGAAACATTCACCACATCTAATAATTACAAGTTGTTGTAAACCATTACATGTACTGTAAAAGCTGTTTAAAGCTTTTTAGACAGGTTGAGAGAAACTCTATAAGGAGCAGCACTTTTGCAAAAGCCTGCATGTAGGACAGAGAATTAAAGGGATAGTTCAAAATTTAAATTCTGTCATCATTTACTCACCATGTTGAACAAAAGATTATATTTTGAAGAAAGCTGGAAATCTATTACCATTGACTTCTACAGTATTTGTTTTTTTCTACTATGGATTTCAATGTTTACAGGTTTTTTAGCTTTCTTCAGAATAGACCCTTTTCACAAGACAGATGATGCGTTTCATTTGTCATCTTAATCCTCAAGTTGTTAATATTTAAACTTTTTTAAATAGCATGTTTATGTATTTGTTTTAAATAAAAAAAACTTTCAATGACATCACATGTACTGCTGCTACACATATATCACTATTTTTTTCTAAATACAAATTTCATTGTAATGGGTACTGTTGTTTTGCTCCAGTAATACCTTAAGAGAACACAGTAGTAGTCAGACATCCATACAAAAGCATTGGTGTTGTGTAGCAGAACTACAGTCTGTCCAAACTGACACAGGTTTAGGCCATCTGCATGTTCTTGATGCCCTCAACTAGACCTTTCAGAAAACCCAGGAAGTTAAAACTCATTGCACCTCTTATCTGCTACTATACAAAGTGTAATTCAAGCATTTATTTCTGACTAAATACATGTTTGCCCCATAATATTGTCACATAGCAAAAAAATCACAACATAATATCACAATAATAATATCAATATAACATCACAACATAGCCTAACAATCAATAAACAAACATGGTTTGTTAAAACGGGCAATTAGAAAGAGAATATCACCAACCCAAGCACCAAAAAATTTTAACAGATAACTTAATTAAAGGTAACGTTAACTTAGTAAACTTACATATGGACAAAGCCTTTTCCATTCAATGCTGTGCAAGTTAGTGTGTCTCTGGAGTAAGTTACGTCTCTAAAAGACAACAGTGAAACGACAGCAGTTCACTTTGTAATAATAACATTAATTATACAGCGTATAAAAAAGATAACTTTTAAGTTATCAGTAACTTTAAACAGCGTTTGGAGTTTATCAATTTGAATTTGCCAATTAAAACAGATAAAAAGACTCATTTAGATTAATGTCAAACATGTAGCATTACCTCGAGGTTAGCTGCTGCGTCACCGGAGCGCAAACAAGACTAAAAACCAAACTGGAAAGTTTTAAATGCTTTAAAATTCGAAACACTACAACTCAAAAGTCATGTTTAACATTAACTGTGTGAAAAACAAAATTGGGAGATAAATAAACCATGTAAAACATTGAAAAACATGCTTACCTCTGAATTCTGTTGCACTGCAGGTGTCCGTAATTACGATTCAAACTTCAAATGAAGCGCTGCGCGAGTGCGTGTATCCGCGTGCGCTGAGTCCTCCGATGATACTATGGTAACCACCAAAAATGTGGTTGAATATTGGGTGAAGCCACGACGTTAATTCAACATACAGATCATGATAAAAAATGTCAACGTTGATTTGTATAAGGATTTCTGTAACGTTTTTCAACTATTTATCATTCAACATTGTTTCAACTTTGAAGCAACAACTGACGTTTTTTCAACCGCATTTCAAAGTTGAAGCCTGGGCATATGCAGACTGTTTTTCAATTATTCAACATTGAACGTTGTGTCAACATTATTACAACATAAAAAAATATTACCTTATTTCAACCATATTTCAACGTTGAAGGTCGGTCGTGTGCCGTACATCCGTCACTTTCCGCCCCATTATGTTTTCTAAATCGCATAAAACTGTTGTCATTTCTTTGTGCTGGTTTGTGCTGTTCAAGTAAACAATATTTTTTATTGTTTAGATATTGCCTAATCAAAACACTTCGGGAGCTGCGACGTGACTCTCCGCCTTATTATTTCATCTAAATCGCACAAAACAGGTGTCATATTCGTTTGTGCTGTTTAGATATAACCAAAATATTTGGTTAGATTTGTGCTGGTTTGTGCAGTGGAAATGAACATAAGATATTTATAATGTTATTTTTGTTTGCTATTAATATTTTATTATTATTTGTAGGCCTAAAAATAACACTAAATCATTCAGAGGTCTCTCGAACCCAGTTGCTTCATATTTACTAAAATAGTCTCGTTGGTGTGCGTTTCATTTGTGCTGGATTGCACCTGTGAAAGATTTGTTAGTGCTGCTTCTATTATTAAAATATTGAATATTGAACTAAAGATAATGACATCACCCCACATGTATGATATTCTAAATTATTGAAATTTGTTTGTGCTGATAGAATTTTCGTTAGAGATGCTTTATTTTTTTAGATATTAAAATAGCCTGGGCCAATATAGATTATTCTGAGATCTTTTTTTTTTTTTTTAATCAGAAAAAGCGGGGGGGGCACAAGGGAGAAAGACAGTGACTGTGTTTACATGGACATCAGTAATCGAATTACTTGCCAAATTATTAATTTGTCGACTTTAACTGCAGTTTGGCACTTTCACTTTCACTCAGGAACATTTCCTGCATATCACCTGTGAAAAACGAGATATTGAAAGCGAGGAACTGCTGGAAGTGTGTAGTTTTAATCGTATGTTTGATACCGCATGGCGAATGGGAAAAAAAAATTCTTCGCATTTCTCGGTAACTTAGATGCATGCGGTAGGCAGCGTCAGAAAGCCATGTGTGTGTCGAGACCAGAGATGGGCAAAGTTGATCCTGGAGGGCCGGTGTCTCTGCATAGTTTTGCTCCAACCCTATTAGTGTTTATAACAGCATGGGACACATATATGACTGTAAACAGCTCAAAAAATGTGTTTTGGTGTTTCGTGACCCTTTAATATAGGAAGTCCTCAGCTATGCAGCGGCTATAATTAATCAGAAATTGAGTGTACATAGTTTTACGTTAAGAAATGCAGTCTTGAATTTACAAATAATCGGCAATTATCGGACAAATTCATTTTTGTTTTTAGTTGTGACATCAAGCACGAGTCTTTAAACACATGATTATTTACAACACGTTTTTAAACAAAGTTTAATTTCTAATAACTTTTTTTTATATCTTTCCCATGGTGACCGTCAGTGCATAATATTTTAGCTTCTTTTGCAAGATTTTGCAAGTTGTATTCAGACAAAGTCCCTTTAAGTATTCTATGGTTTTTGATTCAGATTAAAGTGTAATTTAAAGACTTAACTAGGAAAGTTAGAATAATTAGTCAAGTTATTGTATAACTGGTTTGTTGTGTAGACAGTCAAAAAATATACAGTAAATATTTCTTAAGGAGGCTAATAATACTGACCTCAAAATTGTTTTAAAAAAAATTTAAAACTGATTTTATTCAAGAAATAAACTAAAGAAATAAGACTTATTATGACTCTAGAATTTTTTTTGTTTGTTTCATAGGGAACACTGTCAAAATCTCCTTGGTTTGTTAAAGATCACTTGGAAAACATTATTTTAAGTTAACGGGAGGGCAAAAAAGTTGACTTTAACTGCGTCTGTTAACCTCTTAAGGCCCACAGTGTTTTTTTTACATGCATTTTTTATTTCTCTTTGCTATTTGGGCTTATTTGAACCTAATTAGAATAAAAATCTAAGTATCATCTTTTGATATGTAGAGAAAAATGATGTCCATATATGTGGACTCGTGGTCCGAGTTTACATGAAACACTTTTTCCCGAATTTTCTTTTATGCATATTTAACATCAAAGCAATTAAAAAAAAAAAAATCTATCAGAGTTAAAACAACATTTTTCCCATTTTGGGCAGTTAAAAATAGGGTTTTGGGCATTTCATATGCTGCAAAATAGTTGCAGGATGACACTGTATGTCTGTAACAAAATACAAAAACATTCAAAGTATTTTAAATAGCCACTTAAGAGCTAAAAATGTGCTGTCCATGTATGTGGACACTCGGGACCTAGGAGGTTATAGTTTACAGGTGCAAAAATGTGCCTTGATGTACTTGAATGTTAGAAATGTCTTATCCTGCTACAATACAAAGTTACTTGTCAAAAAAATAACATGAAATATTATCTTGAGTTTAAGTTATTTAATTAGCTGGTTTATGAAGACTGCAGAGTAATACATGAAAACAATGACTTTTTAAATAATTGTTTAAGTATTTTTTGATGTATGTTTAAGTGTGCCCCCTAAAAGTACAAGTGGCGCCTGCCCGGCCCCCCCAGTTACTCTGGTCTAGAACCGCCACTGTTAAAGACCCCTGGATAGGACCTTCCAGTGCCTTTCTTCCATGCTAAAATGGGCCGCCACAATTAGGGGGAATTGGTCACTCTCAGAGATGTATCAAGTACTAAAGACCCAGACTTGAGGAAAAGTACAAGTGCTCTATCAAAAAAGTGACTTAAGTACAAGTTGAAGTGTTTTTTAAGCACCATACTTAAGTGGAAGTACTAAAGTATTCAATCTTTTTTGTACTTACAGTAAGTATTGCAATTAATTCACTTTGAAATGTACTACTCAAATACTAAAAGTACAAGTATTGTGTTATGTAGTTATTAAAGAAAGCAGTCAAAATACATCATATTGTTTAGTTTATTTTAAATATCTTTTTGTGTCAAACTGTCAAATAGGTTTGAAACATTGTTATGAAAAAAAATCTTAAATTGTGCCTTTTTTTCTCCACAGCTGATTCCCTTCTTAAACTAGTGTGCATCAAGCAGTAATTTTTTGGAACTTGCACATTTTCTTTTCATCATCAACTTGTTAGGGCAACTAAAAGATCTCAAAGGCCAGTAGCCCACATTCAAGTATTTCTTATGTAATAACAAAAGTGATTAGACTAAAAACACAGAACTTAACTTTTTGTAAACAAACAGAACAAGTTTTCCCTTCCCCCTTTAAAGCCCTCCCCTCTCTTCCCTGCTTGTGTTTTTTTCAACTGGTGGCAGTCACACATTTAGGAAGTTAGAAATCTGTTGTCTATTCTCAAAAGTAGTTGGTTTTCAAAATTTACTGAATTCAGTCTCGCTCTTCTAGGGCTAAAGACTAATCCTGCAATACTAAAAAGCCTTCTGCAGGCTGCTGAAACTGGAAGAGGTGTGTTTAACTCAACAGACAACTTGCACACAGCTGGAAAAGACTTGAGCAAGTCCATGTTATCTGCTGAACAGAACAAGTATGCATAGCTGTTTGGCACCGTCTTGTGCCTTTGAACCCTGCAAACCAGAAACAAAGTCGTCTTTATCAGATGAGCTGGACCTATTGACCTCACCGGACTTCAATGAGGGGTCTTCAATGTGTCATTTGATATAGTCCATTCCTGAAATATAACAGTGTGTTAAAAACAATAATAATATATACTAATTATCCATTCAACAATAAGTCACAATTTGCAGCATTTACAGCTTGACAGAAGATAAACTAGTAAAATGGCAGCCAGGCCTTTCTGTATTTTGTACAGTACCTTGTAGACAGCATCTAATTAGGGGATGGGAAATAAAACTGGTCACAACCAAGTACTGTCTGCAGGGCATGGCATTATGACGTGTGTTTGGTGGCCTACCTTTAGGACCCCTTTTCGCTCTAGACACAATCTATAATTTCACCACCTAAATTCAGGACCAAGGCCTTAGGCTGTCTGTCATGCATGGTGGAGGTAGTGTGAGGGTCTGGGTTACCATTAGATCATCGATAAAAATCTAAAATTATAATGTCTATGGTCTGCCAGGTTATAAATGCTGCAAAAGGTGGCCTTTTTCATGAAATTAGTGTTTGAAATATAAAGACATAATTTTATTAGTATCATAATTTCTTACATTATAATGCTCTGCTTATTGGTATGTTTGCTATATTTTCTATGCATGACAAGCTCATGTTTGTTTCCAAAAAAAAAAGTACTGTGTGTGACTCGTGATTGCATATGGGTACAATACATACATGACATAATGCGCCCATACACAATTTCTTACCTATTTTGATTGTCTTATCTTCCTATGTCCAATTCGACTTGAATTTTGGAAGCAGAATAGCAGCAGTCACCAGCTCTGGGTCTTCCATCATAGGGCCAAAACGATCCTCAATGCCCACCTGCAAGGCATCCACAAGTGGCTTGCAGTACTTCAGCGGTAGCTTTATCTTGTTCAGCTTGATTTTCAGGAGCTTGACGGTTGGGAGCAGCCACCTCATCTGGACATTGGTTTCAGCTTTTCAGCTTGCAAAATGTTAGCTGCTTGGGCAACTGGAGTCATGACAGCAGCATACTCTGACATGAATGCAAGTTCAGACGGAATAAACCTGTGATGAAGACAAAACATATAAACAGTAAGAGACAAAAAAACAGCATTGCTACATGATCAGATCATTATCATGCAATGGATTGGTTCATCATTTAATTTTAATCATTCTATTCAATATTGTACAAGTAGAAAATATGGACCAGAATTGAATTTGACAGAAAAAGTGCCAAACATTTTTAAACTTACATTAGAACCTTCAAATCTGTGCAGAAAACGTCTGGTTACGTCCGTAACCCTCGTTCCCCGAATAAGGGAACGGAGACGTGTGTCTGTAATAACAGACTTTTGGGAGTACTTCAGACGACCAATTGCTTCTGATGATAAGAAAACGGGCCAATGAAATGCCAATTGAGTTGGCGGAGCTGAGCTCCACAGCTGAGACTGATGAGCTCATCAGGGCTATATAAGCCAGCTGCTGGAGTCAGATCCTCAGAATTGCCTGCTGAAGAGCCGATCACTCAGCTCCCAGCTGGAGACTTAGGTGCTGTGGCAGTAGAGACACACGTCTCCGTTCCCTTATTCGGGGAACGAGGGTTACGGACGTAACCAGACGTTCCCCTTCATAGGGAACTCCAACGTGTGTCTGTAATAACAGACTTTTGGGAGATGTTCTGGAAAGCGCCACAGCAGCTAAGCCCGTCACGCTCCTGATGTGCAGTTTGCCAAGCAATGCGTGAGCGTACTGACATCACCAAAAGCGCAACCTTCCAACGTCCCCTTGGCCCAAAAATTACCATTACATGGGAATAATACGATTTAGATTGGGGGTCATAATGCTTTTACCTAGCTAATATAGACTAGGGATTTTAGAGATACGACAGTACGTTGGGAAAGCGTGCCAGTCCCCAAAGGGGGAGGACGCTGCGGAGACCACCTGCTACCCGGAGGGGGAGACTTGATGGTAAGAAAGCATATGGACTAGCCCTATTGAGGGGGAGTGCTACATATGATAAGCTGGTTAGCGGTTAGGGAAGACATGGGTCCGCCTGAATAGGGGGAACACACCATGGTGGAAAATGCATATGGCATCACCTAGACAGGGGAATGCACATAGCTGGCACCGAACCTCAGTATGCGGGTAGACCAGATGGGCGTACCAGACTACACACTGAGCCAAGCACTCGACTCCTCCGCCTCGAAGGAATTCTCTAGGGTTCACCTGAAAAGGGAAACTTACTAGTAGAATAGAAAATGCGCACGCATCTCCGGGTTAGGGAGCCTGGCGCAGCAAGCGTTTATTGACACCGAGCTTAATTTCCTCTCGATTGACTGGGGTAACCAGTAACCGGGAGGAAACTGACTCCACTCGAGAAATAATCTCGATAATGTGTTAGGTGTCGCCCAGCCAGCAGCTCGACATGATCTGTTAAGAGGCGCTGTTTACTCACGCCGAAAAGGAGGCACCGCTTATTATTATTATTATTATATTATTAAGTGTGCTCTCTCTCCCGGGGGACACAGCTCGCCCTGGCACATGAAGCGAGGGTGATGGCATAAATAAAAAAATGGACCAACCTCTATTTTAATACAGCACTTCCCTTCTGCTGATCATAACAGAAAAGAGCTGCGTATGCTTACATGTCACGTTAAGCGCAGTGCGCGGACATAGCAATAAAAAGGCTGAGTCTGCCTCCTCCGCAGGCAGCGCTTGCAGGCTCACCACCTAATAAAAAAAAGGGGTGGTAAAAGCCTTGGCACAAGGTGAACCGAGGTCTCAGGTAAACGTGAGAGGTCGGTCCAATTACTGGCACAATTCGCTGACCGAAAATGCCACCGGAATCTTAACCCTCCTGATACCAGCGCGATCAGCAGAGCTGCCTAAGACAGAACGTACATATATACTGATCGAGTGGCTCAACGGACCTAATCATAACTGCTGGGGCTAGACAGATCCCAAGAGGGTGAGAGAAGGGGCGGGGATGGATTATCATCACGCGCCTCTGAGAAACCGGCTGAAGAGGTTATGCTTTCCCAGCGCGCTACCATCCGCATTAAAAACGCGGATGATCACACGCCAAACCTTCAGTGTGGAGGGAGACAGCCAGCGCTCCAACTATCCTGAAGGAAGAAAACACAACACTAATCTGGCATGTCCGGGGGTTTTCTCAGAGAGAATTCCCACACAACGAATAGACTCCACTGCAGAACATAGGCATACCTATTGCGTAACCCGGGGCCAGCTGAGAGCCAGCGCTTTTGTGCAGAGCAGAAAAGGCAGCCAGCGAAGGGCCGCTCGGGAGAAACAGCAGGATGACCTGGGCTTCTCTGAAGCGTGCCCATAACAGCTGGAACGTGCCGGGGTGGAGTCTCCGTTCTCCCGGAACATAGCATTCCTGAGAGCTTGTAGCTGGCATGGAGAGCTTGTACAGGATATAAACGGTGCGCAGCCATTTAGCCGCAAGACTCCGGAGGAGCGGATGGCGAGCGAACTGAGACATGCTGAGGTGGCGAACACCCCCCAAACGGTTGATGTACGCCATCGCAGCCATGCTGGCCGTCCTAACCAACACGCGTTTCCCCTCCCTCTTCGGTAGTGACCGGCGGAGAGTGAAAAGCAATGCCAACAGCTCCAGGCAGTTGAAATGCCAATGCAACCTGGGTTCGGTTTACGAACCTGCAGCTGCATGCTCGATACACACAGCCCGCCAGCCCATACTGGAAGCATCTGTCAAGATGACAGCAAAACTGGATACTTGTTCTAAGGGCACTCAGGTCCGTAGAAGGCAAGATCCATCCAGGGGCTGAAGGTGCGGAGACACAGCGTGGTGACGTAAACCCGGTGCCTCTCCGCGTGCCATGCCCATCTGGGGACCCGATCGCGAAGCCAGCGCTGAATTAGTCTCATATGAACAATTGAGCAGCGTGATAGCGGCTACAAAATGTCATATGCCCCAGGAGCCTCTGAATAATAAATTTAGTGAGACCAATCAAACTGCCAAATTAATCAGACAGGACAGCGCTAGCCCAGCGCGCTAAGAGCGCACCGTGATGCAGACCGAGTCCAGCTCCAACCCGAGATGAGAGAAGCTCTGCCCGGGGGAGAGCCCACTCATACTCGATTGACCCAAAACCCAAACAGGCAGAGGTGCTGGAGCACCAGGTCCCTGTGCATAATCGATCAGTTCAGAGATCTAAAAATAGTCAATGAATAATCAAAAAAAATGCAGATGCGCGTGCGCCAAGACGCACAGGGCATCCTCCACGCATGGAAACAGGGACAGCCCGAATGGGAGGACTGTTGCCACCATGTTCGGCCCCCCGTCGAACACCGGAAAAATCACAGTAAAAGGAGGGAGAGAGCGAGACATGGACGCTCGCTCCATGTCCTTCAGGTCTATAGCTGCAACCAATCCCACGGACGGACGCACTGGGGGATGTGTTTCTGCATGAGCATCTTGATAGACATCCTGAACAGATGACAGATCAAAACACGCAGATAGGATTGGTATAACCCACCGCTTTCTGGATACGATGAAGGGGGACGTAACCCGCTCTTCATCTCGGCTGGAGGACTGGCTTGATTATATCCTTCGCCAGGAGGATAATAATCTTCTCACGCGAGACAGGAAGTGGCATAGCGATGATCGCTTAAATACACACTCGTGCACTCGGGAGGCCAACAGCGAATTAAACGCATAGCCGAGTCTGACCGTCCCCCTGAGCTACTGCGCGGGCTGAGCAGCGCTAACCAGACTGACAGAGCCCGCTACTAGCAGCATACCCGGAACGATCGCTGACGTACCCGCGGAGGGGCAGCTTCGGGATGGGGAGTGCTCATCCCGGGAAGCAGAGCGTCACGAGGAAGAGGTGAAAATAAGAGATTGACTCTTACCTTGCTCCCAGGATCCCGCGGAGTGGCTGGAGGTGCGAGAAAGGAGCTCATCCTTTGGCGCCCTCAAGCCTGTGGCGAATTGCACCAAAGCTGAGAGCTGGAAGGCAGTGCGTCCCATGCTGGCAGCAATTGGGCTTCCACACCACGAGGGAGGAAAAGCCGCTCTTTTCGGATCACTACTCTTTATACATTCGCGGGGGAGCCCCAGCCTCCACTGGGGAAAGAACGGTTCTCCTCCTCTCCAAGTGGCCTGCCTCAGGTTCACTTCGCAGTCCAGTTATTTGACTTAACGGCGACCTGTGACGGGAGCGTCAGCTGCCCGCAGGGATAGCTCGGCGCGTTCACCAGCCATGGAATGGACTGGGACGGCGGAGCCTTTTGGAGCCGCGGGAAGAGCGCACTCGGCGAGGAGCAGCCAGCGCGGACAGGTCTGATGGGGAGAGCCCACCAAGAGATGACCTGCTCCATCGCGCACGGCTGATCTTTCACCACTGAGGATTCCTGGGTAAAATCCCAGTTGGTGTCGCCGAGAAGGCCTGCCTGGGATATGGGCACACTAAGAAAGCGTACTTTGTCAGCGCAGCGCATATCTTCAGGGCAAGCCAGGGTGGCATTTCCGGACCACTCTGTGGCCATCGTCTTCTTCAGGGCACGGACAGCCGACTTGAATGTCATGAGAGCATAGTCGATCGCCGTGAGACGCTTACGCATAAGCCTGGGGAAGAACCGCCCCTGTGCAGCACAGCCAGGAGGCCGTGGGGCACGGCAGAAGCGGCATGGCCCGCAGCGGTGTGGGCTCTGGCCTTGATAGACACAGATAACCCACCCGCCTTAGACAGGGGTCTCAGCTTACCCCTCCAGGTGGCGGCGCCCACCACCCGAGGAAATAGCTTCGTACCCACTGGCCGCCTCGCCATCAAGGGAGGTGAAGGCGGAAGCACACGTGAACCGGGCAGAGAAAAACGCCCTCTATGCCAGCATGTGCTCACTGTGCGCCCCTGGGAAGAAGGGGACGGGGGCTGGAAGACTAATCTTAGATCAGCCCACACGTCACACCCTCTAGTCGGTCCGGCGATGAGACTGGGGGACAAGCCATCTCCAGCCGCACTGCCGAAACAGCCCAGGAAGCGCAGCCGTTATGTCTGATTCGAGAACCGTGACCGCGCATTGCACCCCGTAGGATGGAAGCGAGCCCAGTCATCTGAGCATAACAGCTCGCCCTCCGATGTCGCGATGGACCTTTGATCTCCGGTGTCATCAGGCGGAGGCGCGGGCATCCCGGGGGATGAACCGTACAACCGCCCAAAGCTTGGATGGGGCGCGCTGTGGAGGAGTGGGGGGTCCGCGGGCCCGGAGGCGACGGATAAACCCCCACTGTGATCCTCAGATCTGCCCGCGTGCTAACCGCTTTCACGGGGAGCAACGGGGGTGGCCGAAGCCGCAATCTCAGCAATGCAACAACCATGCCCTCGCAGTGAGAGCATGAGCTGTCCGCGGGCACCGCATCGACATGCTGGACCCCCAGACCTGTCATGCGATACCCGTGCCCATCATCCGGAGATAGGAACCACCGCATCCAGAAACGCACAGTCAGAACAGCGTCTTGAAAAAGACGTGTTGATTGACTGTGTTGCTCTTCTAGGAAAATCTCTTTTAGATCACCAGCGAAACGCCGGGAGGACGGGAAACCCAGCCCGCCACTCGCACGTCTTCTTTCCACACTGGTGAAGGTAAGGCTTTCTTCTCTGGAAGTCAGCTCAGCAGAAGTTGTTCAGCTCACGATCGGCTCTGAAGCAACAATTCTGAGGATCTGACTCCAGCAGCTGGCTTATATAGCCCTGATGAGCTCATCAGTCTCAGCTGTGGAGCTCAGCTCCGCCAACTCAATTGGCATTTCATTGGCCCGTTTTCTTATCATCAGAAGCGATTGGTCGTCTGAAGTACTCCCAAAAGTCTGTTATTACAGACACACGTTGGAGTTCCCTATGAAGGGGAACTCTCGTTGTTGCCTCTTTCTTTTCTTTCACTATCTTGAGGAGTCTCGCCACAGCCATGAACACAGAGTTCTATCTTGCTGCATTCGGTCACACAAGCTGGAGGGAGCAAGCATCTTCCACAGTTTCAGCTGCTGTTGAGGATCTTGCACACTTATTCCAAAGTGCATTGCACTTGCCAAATGTTGAGTAGTATAATTTTTTGTATGCGTCATTGGACACTGCTTTGCTGCCATCTGCAGTGGCTATTAGGTTAACAATGTGGCATGCACAATAATAATAATAATAATAATAATAATAATAATAATAATATGTTTTATTTAAAGCGCCTTTCAAGAAACCCAAGGTCACTGTACAACATCATATACACAATTCAATAATTAAAAATAAATCAATAGTATAAAAATAGAAAAGATGATAAAATACAAAGGCATGATACAGAGTGTGGTATGCAGTTACAATGCTGGTGCTTCAGGAGCTGGAACTCAAAACCATCATCCTCATCCAAAAGTGAAGATACATTGACAAACTCTACCTCCTCCTCATCTTTGTCCATTGTGGTCCAGCTACCCTTTAACATGGGCTGCTTGATGAAGGGGGAAGGAATCGCAGTCTTCTTCTTACACTTCGCAGATGTAAGTTCCTTGTATCTACTCAAGTGGCACTCATGCTTGCCCTGA
>CAIGQZ010033112.1:1081319-1094334 GCA_903798205.1 Danio tinwini
TATATATATATATATATATATATATATATATATATATATATCAATGCAGGCAGGCAACGCTGTCTTCTTTGATCATCTCAGTGATGATGAGCCAGCTTATTTAAACCTGTGACAGAGCCAACTGCTGCTCTGGCAATGATAATGTGGGTTTGGAATGGTTTATAACATTTTTATAATTGTAACGAGTAATGATGCAGCACATAAAAAATATATCTGAGTAAAAGTATTAAACTCATCGATAATATGTACTGAAGTAAAAGAGGAAGTAGGAGGAAAATCTTTTTTACTACACATCTCTGGGCACTCTTTCAGGGGCAGCTTGGTTTCCCTGGATGGGACCCTTCAAGGCTTTTCTTCCATGCCCAAATGGGCTGCTACAATTAGCGAGAATTGGTAACTTTTCAGGGGCAGCTTGGTTTTTTAAAGACCCCTGGAAATAACTTTGAGGGCCTTTTTTTCAAGCCCAAAACAGCCACCACAATTAGCGGGAATTAGTCTCTCTTTCTGGAACAGCTTGATTTCTTAAAGAACCCTGGATACAACCTTCCAGAGCCTTTCTTCCATTCCCATATGGGCCGCTACAACTAGCAAGAATTGGCCTCTCTTTCTGGGGCAGCTAAGTTTCCTAAAGACCCCTGAATAGGACCTTACAGGGCCTTTATTCCATGCACAAAATGGCCACCACAATTAGTGGGAAACCAACTCTCTTTCAGGGGCAGCTTGGTTTCTTAAAAACCCTGGATAGTATCTTTTAGCGCCTTTCTTCCATGCCCAAATTAGCCGCCACAATTAGCAGGAATCGGTTACTCTTTCAGGGGCAGCTTGGTTTCTTAATGAGCCCTAGATAGGAAATTTCTTACATGCCCAAAACGGCCACCTCAATTAGCAGTAATCGGTCTCTTTTTTTGGGGCAACTTGGTTTCTTAAAGACCCCTGAAGAGGACCTTTCAGGGGCTTTCTTCGATATCCATATGGGCCGCCACAATTAGCGGGAATCTGTCTCTTTGTCTAGGGCAACTTGGTTTCTTAAAGACCCCTGCCTTTCTCCCATGCCAAAATGGGCCACCAAAAGTAGCGGAAATCAGTCACTCTTTCTGGGGCAGCTTGGTTTCTTTAAGACCTCAGGATCTGACCTTGTAGGGCCTTTAATCAATGCCCAAAATGGCCACCAAATTAGCAGGAATCTGTCTCTCTTTCTGGGGCAGCTTGGCTTCATAAAAGACCCCTGGATAAGACCTTCCAATGCCTTTCTCCCATGCCCAAATGGGCAGCTAGAAATAACAGTATTCAGTTGCTCTTTCTGGGCAGCTTGATTTGTAAAGACCCCTAGATAGAGCATTTTTTTCCATACCCAAAACGGCACCACAATTACTAGGAATCGGTTACTCTCTGGGGCAGCTTGGTTTCTTAAAGACCCCTGGATAGGACCTTCCAGGGTCTTTAATTCATGACCAAAATGGCCACCACAGTTAGCGGGAATCTGTCTCTCTTTCTGGGGCAGCTTGGTTTCTTAAAGACCCTAGATATGGTCTTTCCTCCATGCCTAAAATGGCTACCACAATTAGTGGGAATTGGTCTCTCTTTCAGGTGCAGCTTGGTTTCTTAAAGACCATTGGATAGAACCTTCCAGGGCCTTTCCTCTATGCCCAAATGGGCCGCCACAAGTAGCAGGAATCGGTCACTCTTTCTGAGGCAGATTGGTTTGTAAAGACCCCTGGATAGGGCCTTTCTCCCTTACCCAAAATGACCACCACAATTAGTGGGAATCAGTCTCTTTTTCTGGGGCAACTTGGTTTCTTAAAGACCCCTGAACAGGACCTTCCAGGACCTATTTTCCATACCCAAAACGGCTGCCACAATTAGCAGGAATCAGTCTCTTTCTGGGGCAGCTTGGTTTCTTAAAGATCCCTGGATAGGACCTTCCAGTGCCTTTCTCCCATGCCCAATTGGGCCACCAGAAGTAGCGGGAATCGGTCACTCTTTCTGGGACAGCTTGGTTCCTTAAAGACCCCTGGATAGAGGCTTTCTTCCATACCCAAAATGGCGCCACAATTGGCGGGAATCGTCTCTCTTTCTGGGGCAGCTTGGTTTCTTAAAGACCTCTGGATAGGACCTTCCAGGGCCTTAAATCCATGACCAAAATGGCCACCACAGTTAGCAGGAATCTGTTTCTCTTTCTGGGGCAACTTGGTTCCTTAAAGACCCCTGGATAGGGGTTTTCTTCCATACCCAAAATGGCTACCACAATTAGTGGGATTCTGTCTCTCTTTCAGGGGCAGCTTGGTTTCTTAAAGAGCATTGTATAGAACCTTCCAGGGCCTTTCCTCCATGCCCAAATGGGCCACCACAAGTAGCAGGAATCGGTCACTCTTTCTGAAACAGCTTGGTTTGTAAAGACCCGTGGATAGGGCCTTTCTTCCATACACAAATCCACCACCACAATTAGCGGGAATCTGTCTTTTTTTCTGGGGCAACTTTGTTTCTTAAAGACCCCTGAATAGGACCTTCCAATGCCTTTCTCCCATGTCCAAATGGGCCACCAGAAGTAGCGGGAATCTGTCACTCTTTCTGGGGCAGCTTGGTTCCTAAAAGTCCCCTGGATAGGACCTTGACCGCAATGGCAAGCTCGTCCTGGAGGATCGCCTTGTACCATCTGGCTGTTCCATCATCAAGAGTGGTGAGGGCAGAAGCACATGCAGACCGGGCAGAGAAAGTTGCCCTCCAATTGTGTGAGCTCACTGTGCACCTCCGGGAAGAAGGGGACAGAAGGCTTAGAGGTTTTCCCCTTTTTTAGCCTCCATGTAACACCCATCCCGACGGTCTGGCAGCGGTGCTGGGGGACAAGCCATTTTCCAGCCCCATTTTCCAGGCTTGTGCGAAGGAGCAGGATGACCTGGGCTTATTTGAAGCATGCCAATATTGGCTGGACTGCGCTGGAGTAGAGTCTCTATTCTTCTGGGAGCATAAGATGCTGTGAGAGTGCATAGGCTGGCACGGTTGAGTTCGCCCAGGATATGAATGGTGTGCAAAAATTTCAGCAGCATGAGTCTAAAGGAGCAGCTGGTGAGCGAGCTGAGACACGCGGCAGGAGTGCATATTGCACAAGCGGTTTATATACATAACCACAGCCATGCTGACTGTCCTAACCAACATGTCTTTCCACTGCAGCACTGGAGGAACCAGTGGAGAGCAAGAAACACTGCCAAAAGCTCCAAGCAATTGTTATGCCAATGCAACTGAAGTCCAGCAGCAGCTGCATGCTCGATACACAAAACCCACCAACCCATACTGGAAGAATCTGTCAGAGTAATAGCATGACTGGACACTTGTTCTAAGATAGGGGTGGGCAAACTCGGTCCTGGAGGGCCGGTGTCTTGCATAGTTTAGCTCCAACTCTAATCAAACCCACCCGAACATGCTAATCAGTGCCTCCAAGATCACTGATTATCCATAAGCAGGTGTGTTTGATCAGAGTTGAAGCTAAACTGTGCAGGACACTGGACCTCCAGGACCGAGTTTGCCCATCCCTGTTCTAAGGGCATCCAGACCTGTAGAAGACAAGGTCGATCCAGGGCCTGAAGGTGCGGGGTGATAGTCACCCGTTGCATCTCTGCACGCCATGCCCATCTGGGGATCCAATCGTGAAGCTAGCACTGAAGTGGTCTCATATGAATAATCTGAGTGGCGTGATAGGGGTTACAATGCCCCAGGAGCCTCTGTTAAACTTCAGTGTAACCTGCCAAATTGTATCAAACAGGGCAGCACTAGCCTGGTGCGCTCTTGGTAAGGCACACCGTAATGGAGACCAGTTCTCACACCTAGAGGTGTGAGAAAAAGAAGCCAGTCCTCTGACAACCTTGGAGCCTGAGACGAAGTGCACCAAGTTGCAAGCTGGAAGGCAGCACTTTCCATACTGGTAGCATTGGGCTTTCAGAAAAAAATGCTTTTTCTTGGATACCATTATCCATGTGAGGCACTCCGCATTCATCTGCTGGGGGAATCTCCGGCCCTCCACCAGGAAAACAGTCCTCCTCCTCTTCAGGCGGCAGACCTCAGGTTAGCTTCATGGTCCGTTTATCAGACTTAATCGTGACCTGGAACAGGATCGTCTACTTTCTGCAGTGGGCTTGGCACTATTACTAGCCAGTGGAACGGTGTGTGGTGACGATGGGCCAAGTGGGGGAGCAGTCTTCCGAGCCCACCAGAAGATTACCTGCCCCATTGCGTACGGCTGATCTTGCACTGCTGGGCACTCCTGGGTAAAGTCCCCAACAGTGTTGCTGAATCAGACCGCCTGGGATATGTGCGCGCCAAGAAAGTGAGCAGTGTCGGCATAGCACATATCTACCAGGGTAAGGGAAGGGTGGCGTTCCTGGACCACTATGTGGCCATCGTCCTCCTTAGGGCATGGGCGCCAAACTTGGTGGTCATGAGAACATAGTCGGCCACTGTGTGGAGCTCATGCATCAGCCTGGGGTAGAACCGCCCTTGTGCAGCATGGCCAAAGCTTGCTGTGATACCGTGGTGCAGGGCAAAAGTAACATGGCCCGCGGCAGTGTAGGATCTGGCCATTAGAGACACAGTTAACCCATACACCTCAGCTTCTTAGCAGCGCCCCCCGCCTCGGGAATAGCCGCTGGCCACCCTGCCATTGAGGGAAGTGAAGATGGAAGCACACAAAGATAGGGCGGAGAAAAATACTCTATATACCTACATATGCTCACTGTATGCCCCCAGGAAGGAGATATGGGCTGGGAGGATTTACCTCTTATATCAGCCCCCACATCTTGACATGTTGATACTGCAGCTGTGGGTAGGTTCTTTTGTAAAAGATTTCTAAAACATAAAAACAAGCATTTGTTCATGTAGCCAACCAGCATTCACAGATCTTGGGACACATCAAAATTGCTCTCCCTTTTGAACAGGATAAGGCAACCCTGATTATAGAATAACTTCATCAACAGTTGTTTGATTAAATGTGTTTAGAAAGGTCATACCTTACTTACTTAGTTCTTTTTATAAAGACGTCTTAGAAATATATATCACCTGCTTAATTTATATGTGTTTATATGTCAACAAGGACTTTTAAAAGGCAATCTAATGTAATATGAATACTTTTTACTAATTATTTCTAAAAATCATAACTTAAAAAAGTAAAATGAAAGTGCTGCTAAGTTAGCAAAACATAGTGATAAGCTTATTGCACTTTTGGACCACTCTGATTGAATTATTAATTATAAAGGCAAATGCTCTAGAACTAACAACTTTTTAAATTTTGAAATTTAATAACTTTGTTGAAATAAAACACAAACATATCAATAATATTCTGACTTTTCCTAAATATGTGTATATTTCTTTCTTACACCGTTATTTTATTAAAGATTGGACAAAAACATAACTTTACATAGCACACATTCTTTTAAAGCACTGAAACAATCATAGTTAAATGCAGGCTAAAATAAAAGAAAGGGGATTGGGTGTTGATCAAAATGCACAAAAGACACCAAAGTTTCATACCATTTTATAAAATTATTTTTCATGGCAATTACTCTTGCCCCCCAGAGGACTTAAGTAATTGTCATTAAAATTAAAAATTAAGTGAAATTAAATAACATTAAATTAAATTAAATTAATATAAATTAATAAGTAAATTTATTATTTGGCTCTGCTGTCTATTTATTTATATAAAATATCTAAAAAAGTTATATGTTGGCATTAATTAACTTTTTATGTCAACAGATTCCACATAACTGAGTTAAGTTACCTTGAAGAAAGAATATTTATTTTAGTGAACTTAAGTTAGTTATATAAAGGTAATGTAACTTTGTTTAGTTCAATCAATGTAACGTTCACCATTTAGTTTTAATCTATGTAGTTATTTAAGTTCAATTATTATAAATTGTATATTGTTATTTTTAACCAAATAAAAAACTGTTTCCATTTCATTGAGTTTATTCAATAGTATTTTCACAATATTTTACAATGAACATTTTTAATGTTTCAAATAATAAAATGATTATCAAAATCCAAATATCTGTATCTTCACTAATTACAATAAGTTAAAATATTAATACAAGTAAAATAATAGTAATACAAGTATAAAGTCAACAAAAACAATAAATGATTTACAAAAATATGCTTACAAGGAGTCACGTGATGCAGCCATCGAAGCAGGACGTATGTCAGTGAACTCCGGGTATGCCTCATCAGTTGCTACTATTTTTGTAGTAATAATTTATCTCTAACTGTATCACGTTCTCTGATATATTTCTTTTGTTACACTGAGGAATTTTTTCAACTTTTGGCGTAAGAAACTCAACAAAACGATCCGACAACAGCTCCCTGATACCCCAAAAAATGGTGGCTGAACAAGAAAAGCTATTGCTTAAATCTCTCATGAAAGCGATTCATGATTCTAACAATAAACTTACCTCTCACATAAATAAGAAAACAACCGACATCCAAAGTTCTTTGTCTAAAATTGAACTGTCACTTTCAACTCTAGCTGAGCAGGTCGACAAAATGCAGGTCAGGATTGGTGTTAACTAGGACAATTTGAGAGACTCCTGCGCGCAAACTGTAAAGATGTAAAAGGAGATAACTGTCACGATCACCAGCGATCCTCTCCCCTCAGATCGCTGGTAAACACACACAATCACAAGAACTACAGATCTGCTGTGAGATGGACTACATATTCAGTCATGCCACACGCACACACCTGATCCTAGTCACCTTTGATTGCACTCTCACAGCTGTAGCCTCTCAAGCACTGATACATGGACTATTTAGTGAGCACACAAACACACAATGTTGCTGAGTCTTGTTCATCTGTATCACAACGCGTTTCCTGGTTTGTTTATCTGTGTTTTGATCCTTGCCACGTTTATTGTTATATTCCTGTCTGCTGCCTGCCTTTGACCATCTGCCTACTATTTTGACCACGACTCTGGATTGCCCTTATACATCTGTTTGCTCCTGTTCTGATTATTGCTTGCCTGACCAACCTTTAATAAATTCTGCAGTTGGATCCTCACCCTTGTTGTCAGTGTCACTTCTCCCCGAGGTTACAATAACATTCTTAAAAAAAAAAACTGATCTCGAGAACCGGAGCAGGAGATCAAATATAAAGATTATAAACATGCCAAAGAGTCGGAGGCCCGTGACATGGTTGAATACTTGGAAAATCTCATCCCACAACTGTTAAGGAAAGAACTTCACTACTCCGATTACTCTGGAGAGAGCCCACCGCGTCTGAAGTTTTTCAGACAGGACCAGACCCATCATCGCTAAATTTCTGAATTACAGAGAAAAGGATAAGGTTCTCCGACTGGTCAGAGAGAAAGGTAAGCTCTCCCTGAATGAGAAGCGAATCTCTTTCTACTCCGACTACACTGTCGAGATGCAACACAAGATTAATGGATTTAATTACATGAAGAAAAAGCTTTGGGAGAAAAACATTGAATACGCCATCCCGCTATCTGGCTAAACTGCGTGTCCGATATCAGGGAGGATTCAAAGTATTCTCCACCCCACTTGAAGTTGATGCTGTCCTCGCTGAGATGGACAAGGTTAAATAAACTCTTTTTTTTTTCCTTGTGGTATCGACATTACACCATTTCAAACAAGGGAGAACAATATATGCTTCAGATCATCACCCATGTGGGTTAATACTGATTTTTATTTATTTTTTTGAAAGTGCGCTTTGCAGTATACACTCGTGATAAATATTTCTCAAAAACTCATTATCTCCCTCCAAATATATTTTCTTTAGATGAATCATATAAGACAGTTTGTGTTCATGTTTTTAACATAGAAACTGTTGTTATGTCAATCTGAGTTGTACAACATTCATTCATTCATTCATTTTCTTTTCGGCTTAGTCCTTTTTATTAATCTGGGGTTGCCACAGCGGAATGAACCACCAACTTATGCAGCATTTGTTTTATGCAGCGGATGCCCTTCTAGCCGCAACCCATCTCTGGGAAAAGTTGTACAACATATTTGATTTATTTATCGTAAAGTGTGATAATGAGAGTGAGAGCCTGTCTCATCCTTCAAGTTCCTGGGGACCCACATCTCCAAGGACCTTTCCTGGACCACCAACATCTCCAGCCTGGTCAAGAAGGCTCACCAGCGCCTATTTTTCTTAAGGCAACTTAAGAAGAACCAGCTGTCATCAGCCGTCTTGGTGAACTTCTACCGCTGTACAATAGAAAGCATCCTGATGAACTGTGTCACAGTCTGGTACGGAAGCTGCTCTGTTGCGGAGTGTAAGGCACTGCAGCGGGTGGTAAAAACTGCCCATCGCATCACAGGGACCACACTGCCAGCCATAGAGGACATCCAGAGGAAACACTGTCTGTGCCGAGCACGCAGTATTCTTAAAGATTCCTCTCACCCTGCTCACAGACTGTTTTCTCTCCTGCCTTCTGGCAGGCGCTTCAGGCTCCCCCGGACAAAAACCAGCAGACTAAAGAACAGCTTCTTCCCCAGAGCTGTCTCCCTTTTGAACTCTGCTCCCCATTGACTTTTTGCTTTTTGCTGACTTTTCTCAATAAATGTGAGAGGAATTAATTCCCCAATTAAGAGAAAGAAAGTCATAACATACTTAAAGAGACAATCTGCCGATATTGCATTTATTCAAGAGACCCATCTCACTGATCTTGAACATATGAAGTTAAAATGAGACTGGGTGGGCCATGTCTTCTCCTCATTTTCATCTAAAGCAAGAGGAGTAGCATTGCTTATTAATAAAAATCTGAGATTCAAGCTAAAATTCACTGAAAAAGATAAATGTGGCAGATTAGTTTTTTTAATAGATTGTGTTATAAATTCATATAATTTTACACTTGTGCCATTGTATGGACCTAATATAGATGATCCCATATTTTATAATAATTTAACAATGAAACTTGCCACAACTGAAGGTCAATGTATCATAGGAGGTGACTTTAATTTGGTTTTAAATCCATTAGTGGACCGTTCTTCACCCAAAACTCTTTCATTATCTAAATCAGCAGTAGCTCTTAAACAAAGAATGAATGATCTAGGCTTAATTGATGCATGGCGATCATTACATCCAAATCAAAGAGATTTTTCATTTTATTCTAGTGTCCATAATACTTATTCTAGAATTGACATGTTTCTGATACCACAAATTAGTTTGTCAAAAGTTAAATTTGTTCTTATTTAGCTGCAACTCTTTCTGATCATAACCCTATAAAGATGGAATTAGAAATAGGCACACCTGAATTTACTCTTAAAAGATGGAGATTCAGTGGCTAACATCTGGAAAGCTCTTAAGGCTTATATGAGAGGACATATCATATAATATTTGGCACACAAAAATAAGATAAGGAGAGAAACTTTATCTCAATTGGAAAAAGATATAAAAATATTAGAGCAGGATCATTCATTGACTAAAAAATGAATCTATTCAAGTTTTAACTACAAAACGAGTACTATATAGCAATCTATGCACTAGTAAAGCAGAAGCAGCTTTGGCAAGAACAAAATATCACTATTATGAATTTGGCAATAAAGCAAGTAAATTACTTGCTTGGCAGATTAAAAAAAGAGGACAGTGAAAAATATATTCACTCTATTACAGCAGCTAATGGTAAATGTTTAGAAGGTCCAAAAGAAATTAATTTGGAATTTAAAAAATGTTATCAAGCATTGTATAAAAGTGATTTTGAAAATAAAAATATTAAAATTGAAATAAAAAACTTTTTGGATAAATTACCTCTCCCAAAATTAAGAGTTGATAAAGATATACAAGATTCTGGAATATCTGAGGATGAGGTACGTATTGCTATTAAATCTTTACAGAATAACAAGGCACCCGAACCAGATGGATTTCCAATTGAATACATTAAAGCATTTTCTAAAAAGCTATTGCCCCCTTTAACCAACATGATTAGAGAATCATTAGATAATCAAGTATTACCACAATCACTGGAGCTTGTGATAATAACTTTGCTACTTAAACCAGGTAAAATTCAATTCCCTTATTATTGAAAAAGTCATTTTTGTACAGACTTTCTCTGCCTTTTTTGTATTTACTGTGACTTTTTTGTTGTTATTGCAATAATAATAATAAAACAAATAAATAAATACAAATACAATAAGAATGTGAATCTTAGGCCCCTCAGTTAACTGAATTCTGACTATAAGGTTTTATCCAAACTAATTGCTCTGCGACTAGAAAATGTCATCTCCAGAATAATTAATTCAGACCAAACTGGATTTATCAAAAACAGACAGGAAGCAGACAATGTTCGAAGACTGTTCCATGTGAATAATACAGCTCAGAAACAACAACACCTAATGATGATTTTATCAATGGATGCTGAGAAGACATTCAACAGAATAGAACCAAAGTTCCTCATATGCACATGTTGGAGATACGTTTATTCAAAACAGTTCTCAACGCCCCTAAGGCTTAAATTTTGACTAATGGAATATTGTCAGATGCCTTTCACTCCACAGAGGTTGCAGACAGGGATGCCCAAGCTCACCTGGTTTATTTGCAATTGCTATAGAGGCATTAGCTATAGCCATTCGCTCGGATCCTTCAATTTTGGGTATAACTTATGGCATAGACGAGCATAAACTGTGTCTATATGCAGATGATCTTTTACTATTCCTAACTAACCCAATTCAGTCTTTTCCCCCATTATTTCATTGCCAATGAATACAGTGCAGTATCTGGCTACAAGTTAAATTAAAGTTAAGTTAATAAGTTAAAAAGTGAGGCTTTTCCAAATAATTAACTGGACAAGGATATAGGAATTCTTTCTTGATCTCTAAAATGGTGCCCCAATGGTTTTAAGTATTTGGGTAGCTCATTGGATAGAGTTTATCACGATAATAATGTAAGGTTGCTGAACCAAACTAAAATGGACCTTCAGAGGTGGATAGATTTGCCCTTTATCATTAATTGGTAGAATTAATACAATAAAAATGAACATACTCCCTAAATTCATTTACTTATTTTAAAGTATCCCCTTTAAAATTCCTAATTATTTCTTTAAAGATCTTGACAAAGTGATATCTACATTTTTATAGCATAAGGAAACCCCAAGAGTAAGTTTAACCACGCTACAGGCACCAAAGGAGGGCTAAATCTCCCAAATTTTAGATTTTATTATCTAGCATTACAGTTTCGCTTATTGTGGATCTGGCTGCACCCAAAGAACAGTGATGTAAGATGGGTTTCAAGAGCAGAATGAAATGAAAACTACCCCAGTATTAGTTATTCCCTTTATGGGCACTAAGGAAAAGCTTTCTATGATTACGAAAAACCCTGTTCTCCTGGATACCTTTGATACATGACAGGAATCACATAAACTACTGGGTTTAAAAATATGCTTACTTGTGAACACTCCTCTGGACCAAAACCCTAACATACCCAGCACTATCGTAGACACATATTTAGAAAACTGCAAGGAATTAAAACAATTGGCGATCTCTATGTAAATGCCACATTTGCTAGCTTCCCCCAGTTATGTGAACTGTTTGATTTACCTAAGCATTATTTCTTTAACTACTTACAATTAAGACATTGGATTAGAAGTCAATCAGTGAATTCATTCCCTAACATAGCTGACAAATCTCTACTGGAAGACAGATTGCTCAATACCAGATATGTATGTACAAAAGGTTTAACTTCCTCCATATACAATATTCTAAATATTGTACACTCTGCCATGTGTCAAATGTGTGAGATATCTACTGGGACATTTCTTCATATGCTCTGGAGCTGTCCAGTTTTGGAGACATTCTTGAAGTTTGTCATTGCAACATCCTCTGATATATCAAATAATCAAATTGATCCAGATCCTAAAATTTGGATACTAGGTGATATCAGTTCACTTCAATTGACCTACCACAGCAGCTATTTTATTTTGCTTGCAAGCACTGCAGCTAAAAAAATGTATACTTCAAAAATGGAAATCTGAGAACTCCCCTGAGAAAAAAAAACACCAGATCAATGAGCTTGTATCTTATAGTACTCCAGAGAAAATATTGTATTCTGTCCGACAAAAGCCCACTGACTTTGATTATATTTAGGGACCTTTTCTTAACACATTACCTCTGTTAGACTTTGATAATTGATTATTTCATATAATTATTGTTAGTTTTGCTAGTCTTTTTTTGTTGTTGTCCCTTCTACTTTCTCTTATTGTATGTCATTGTTTAAATTTAATGTTTTATCATATATGTAAATGTAATTTATTTGTGCATCAATTCTGAACATTTTTTATTTATCATTACTATCAACCATTTCAACTATCTTTATGTAACATCAAAATGAGAAATGTTTTGACAAAATTTGTAACAATTATACCTTGTATGGATGGGGAGGGGGGGGGTGGCGGCGGAGTTGTATTTGTACATTTTATTATTATTTTTTTTATTGTTATTATTATTTGTTTTTTGCTAATTGTAAAAAAAGCCCTGACATTCTTTGTATCCTCACATTCTATGTTATATTATGTTATGTATATATTAAATTAAGTCTTCTTATGTAAACTATACTGTACCTTTTTTTACACTGAAAAAGCAGATAACACTTCAGTTGTCCAAAGGAAGATTGACATTTTAAAGTAAACTAACATGATCAGCACTACACCATAAATTAGACCAACCATCACAGAACATGCAATAGTTACACACATTCATTTCTCTGACACTTGCACCAGTTCTGCACATTACACCAGGCACTTTCTTACAACCACTCCCGATATCTAAAAGAACATTGTCCATGAAGTCTGCTTTACACAGGTGAACCACCTGTAGAAACACAAACACCTGTAGAAACATTCTTAAAAATATATTTGCATAATTAGCACTTCCTGGGTGTATTGCCTTTTCTTGTTGATTTGCTGAATGTCTCCTCAATTGTAAACTTTATTTATTGAACACAAGTGAATAGCATTCATTGTATACAAATGTACAATTTCTAGATAGATAGATAGATAGATAGATAGATAGATAGATAGATAGATAG
>CAIGQZ010033112.1:1094344-1138047 GCA_903798205.1 Danio tinwini
GATAGATAGATAGATAGATAGATAGATAGATAGATAGATAGATAGATTATCAGCGGGAGAGTTTGTAGGAACATGTTACGTGAGTACATGTTAACATGAGTCGAAGAAAACAGGTTAACACAAATTTACAACCTCAGCAAACCATATTTTGACTGATAAAGTTATTAAAACACATCCATTTCATGTGTGGTTCTGAATAGCTCAGTTAGATGGGTTGTATGAAACATGTGCTGAATATTTTAACTACACAAGTTCGAATCGCGTTGATGACATGAAATATATATATGATTTTTTTTATTAATTTTGGTTATATACTGTTCTGCTACACAGATATTAAAATCAATAATGCTTACAATGACACTGACACCAAGTAATAAGAATCTTTATTTGGTAGAGGCCTGTTTTGTTGCTGTGAAGATGTGATGTATCTGCCAATCTGCAAACGTGGATAGCTTACATCTGGAAAGGGTCACCAGTTAACACGGTCACCCCTAAACATGCTGTGACTGATCAATGTGGTTTCAATCTTCCTGTGTTTTGAAACTGCACGTGTGCAGATTACTCCACCTATTGATCAAAATGTGGTACTGCAGAAGCAACACTACTCCCTTTCATTCATTTTAATTAAGCATTAAACATCGTTACATTCTATGGACCAACTAAAGCCATAACTCAGTAATTGCTGCACATGAGTTACGTTTAGAAAACATATAGTCCAGGATAGCCAAAGTTTACTTCTATGTTTAAGTAATAATTAAGCATCAGTTATGTTAATTTATTCTAACTCATGAAACTGCAAAAGTATTTATTTAAGTACAAGATGACAACTATTCAATTGTTCTAAATAACTAATGTATCTTTTTTTATTATTTTGCTTTAGAATCTGAATAATGAATCTGGGGTCTATGGGGTAAGTTTCTACGCCTCTAAATGAAGCAGTTTTCTCTATCATTAATATCTGCAAGTCACTGATAGACATATGGGAGTCCCACAGACACTGACACATGCTCCAATTATAATCAAATTAGAAAACCTACTGAGCATGCTCAGCAGAGCTTGGAAATATCAGACACAATGATTAAAGAAAAACTTGTTCATTTGGATAAATGCATGGAAAAACTTACTGTAAAGAAATACAATGTAGAGCAACAGAAAAAGAGAAAAGCAAAGCCATGGAAAACTTGCAGACAAAGGAGTCTGCTGAGCAGTCATTAAGGTATTCCAAACAATCTTTGGAGGAGGCTGAAGAAAACCTAGAATTGGCTAATTATGCCATGAGAGCACATCAAGACAAGAGGATCTTATCTGAAAAAATGGCAGAAACAGGGATGATGCTCCTTGCAATCCCAATATTTGGATGGATTGCTGGTAAGAATTCCAATCTTATACCATCACCCTGAAAATGTGAGACTGATGTGTATTCAAAAGATTGCCGTTCCCCTCTATATGAAGAAGCTTCTGAGTCCTTGAGAGCTGCTGAATGGGAGAAACAAAACTATGCATCTCAAGTGAGAAACCACACAACAAAAGTGTCTCATTATAGCGAAATAATCTCAAGAACAAAGAATGAAATTTGGCAAACCAGTCAAGCACTGATGGCAATTAAGATAGAAATTGATGGGGTTCAAAAGTGTCTAAAAGGCACAGCTGATACTCAAGAAATGGTCAGAAAAGTAGTGAAACTTCTGAATGTTCTTAGTGGAAGTGTCATTGTATTGGAGATACAAACTAGACGTTTTGTTGTCTGGAAGACTGTGATAAAAATCATGGTAGAGGTTGTGAAGGCAATAGTACATATTGCAGAGAATCAATTCCTCTATAGTAATGGTGTACCAAGCTTTGTAAATAATTTGAGGGAGAATGTCACAGGACTGTTGACTTTATGCAGATCACCTAGTAATTCTCAATTTGAAAGCTATTACTGATCTTTCCAGTGTAGCTCACATTGCAATGGCTTATACTCTATGATAATCTGATAATCTATCTCAGTACTCAATCCAAGCTTGCAGAAATTATAACTTGAAATTTATATGTATATTTTTCTTAAAATAGTTGTCATGTTTAAACACACATCAGCCAAAAAAAAAGAAAAGAAAGAAAAACTATTTTTTATCTTTAATTTTGATGTTAGTAGTAACTTCTGGTTTCATAACAGCATGTTCAACTCAAAATCAAACATTCATTCTAAAAAAATAAAACTAAAACTCTTACTAATTCTGTTACTGTTACTGTCATTGCATTGGTCTCTGGGTTTGGTGATGCACTCTTTTACCATTGTTGAGAACATATGTTATCATCTAAATTCTAACATGAAACTTTCTGTGATTACTTATTTTATTGTATTGTTTTAAATGCATGACACAATTCAGAATTGGCTCATATGCAATAAGCTAATTATCTTATTATTTAAGTTAATTCAAAACATTTAGAAAATGTGCATGTGAAAACCAGAAAAAAAAATAGCTTATTTCTTTTAAGAATGTAGAAAAACGTTTACTTGTTACTAAATGTTAGTTGCTATGTGGGACTTTTTATCTATTGTACTTTAATTAATCATGAGATTCACTGCTCATTTTTATCATCACTTCATCTCCTGTTTCTGTGCTTAATTCTATGGCCTTTTACTATCAATATTTGTGAATATAGATACAGTTTTAGATACAATGTCTATGACATAACCTGGCATCTCATTTGTCAGATAAACATGGTATCTGAATCATCTGGTGTGAAGACTGTGATCTTACAATGTTATTTACACAAAACCTAACTTGCAAATTCTGATAAAAATAAAAATATATAACCATGTTGTTTTTAATCACAAGAAACCTATTTTATCCATTTCATTAAGATTTCAACTGCTTTCATGAATGAAACTGCTTAATAACATAAAATCATCATCAAAAAGATCATTATAATATATGTATACTAATACAAAATGCAGAGTTTCTAATTCAACATCATCCAGTGTCACTCAGCACTGCAAAGAAATCTTTTGCAATGCTTCACAATCTCATCATGTATCAAAACATGCATATTAGACCCAATTCCAGCTAAATTACAGACATGTTAACTGTAGGAACACCTTTCTTTAATATTATCAATTATTCTTTGTCTCTAGGCTACATCCCAAAATTTTTTTGGTAGAGCATTTTCACATCTCCTAAATTTTGGACTAGCCTTCCTTATAAGGTTAGCGGCGTAGATAAGCTCTCTCAGTTTAAATCTAGATTAAAGACTCAACACATCTCATTTAAACATCAAATTTAATCCATGTAATTATCTCTTGCTTACAAATATTATGAATCGCAGCAACACTCATTCTACTTCATTTTGTATGTTTCTACCTCTGGATACCCATCTCGAGACTTCCAGAGACTGTACAGCTGCAGGTGATTTAGTTCCAAGACCTGCATTATGAAGAGATGATACCAACAAGAGCTGTGAGGATTTTGAGGACAGCAAAAACTCTTAATCAAAACACTAATTGTTACGATTTTTTGTAATGATTAAAATTTTTATATTATATGCATAGATGTCACTGTTTGAAAAAGTAAATATTTTATTGTGCAACTGTGCAGATTAAATATGTATTTTGTTGATAGCTAAGTCACCCTATGTACACAACACTTTTAATTTTACTTTCCATCACAGGCGCGCACACACACACACACACACACACACACACACACACACACACACACAAAATATTTTACAGTTTTTCTCCATTGGTTTGGCTCATTTCTTGAAACAGAAATTACATTCTCAACATTCTAAGATCATTTGGCAAAACAGTGTTACAGTTTAGCACAACACTAGTTCACTTGCAAAAGCTCATATCTCTCCAAGAACAGTTCACTCATGCATCATTCCTTTCCCATATAAAAAGTCAGTGCCACAAAAATGGCAAATATCCTTCTCAATTGCTATGGCTCATTTCTTAAAACAGACCGGACATTCTCAACACTCTTGGCGTTTTTGCCAAAATAATGTAGATAGTTCGGCACAACACCATGGTTCACCTGCAACAGGTCATACCTTTCCCAAAACAGTACACTCATGTATCAAAACTAAATTTCCTTCTCATTTAAACAGTTAGTGCCCCCAAAATGCTTCATCCTTTTGGCATTGTGTAAGCACTGCAAGTCAAAATGTTTAGATGTTTTGTCATTATGGCGAAGGACCACTAAAATATCACTCATGTCCACCTTGTCTTAGCCCAGTCCTTCATTGACAATGGTTAATGTACTGTTTTTGTCTATAGCTAACAGAATACAATTTTGTATAAAACAAACAAAAAAAAAGAAATAGGATTTTAGGATAAGAGCCTCCAAGGTTTGACGTCACACATTGCACTCCTACTGCCAAGGAAATGGTAACTCCTTTTTTATTGTAATGATCAACCACACACACACAATGTAACTTCCATATATCAGAGCAAAAAGAAACTGTATACAGCATAATAAACTGTAATAAAAACACATAAACAAAAAACTAGAGTGCTATAACTTTCCCTGCGAAAGTTTTGGATGATGGAGGAGACTGTAGAGCGAGGCACATCTAAGCTGCACTCGGCGACCTGCCTCCGCCATTGTAAAGGCCATGGTTTATGACATGGTCTATAACTTGTGGCCTTGTGGTCTATAACTTGTGGACAGCACAGTGTCTTCATGCACCACGGCCAGCACAGTGTCTTCATGCACTGCAGCAACCTGCAAAACTCGACGCATGACCCTGCGTTTCCGATCTGACGCATTCGCATGCGTATGAATGGAAGTCTATGGGGAGAAAAGTGCAGTGTGACCGCAGCTTTAAACCAATTCTGAGTTTGTCAACAAACTTTAGGTTCTAGTTACACAACCATGTGCAACTGGATCTAATGGACAGATGATACTTCACCATGTCAATAACTACACTCAAAAAATAAATAAATAAAAGGTTGTTTTTATTATTATTATTATTATTATTATTATTATTATTATTATTATTATTATTATTATTATTATTATTATTATTATTATCATTATTATTATTATCATTATTTACTTCAACAGGTTCTAAATAACTGAGTTAGGTTGCATTTAAGTAACAATGTTAATTTCAATAAACTTATGTTAATTACATAAAGTTAATGGAATGCTGATCAGTTGAGTCAATGACAGTGACTATGTTTACATGGACATCAGTAATCAAATTATTTGCCTTAATCTAATCTAATACAATAAGATTAAGGCGTTTACATGAGTTGCTTTTTGAATGTCCCTTTCATGACCCTGTTTTACATGTTATAGCACATAATTTGATTAACGTCATTGCGCCACCGCACTATTCACGTTTCTTCTGGAGTTTTATGTAACTTTGGGTGTTTCATTCTTAATTTGTCGTGTTTAGCTGCAGTTTGGCACTTTCACCTTCATTTGGGAACATTTCATGCATGACAAACAAGATATTGGATGCAACTATGAACTGCTGGAAGCGTGTTGTTTTAATGGAATTTCATACCGCAGGCTGAATGGGATAAAAAAAAATCTCAGCATTTCACGATGCAGGTGTCAGTGGTCTTCACTGACATGGTAGGTGCAGAGAATATTGTCAAACAGCCGTGTATGTGAACTATCCTGTTGCAAAATGCATCAAAAAGTCCTACATGATGATAATAGTTTGATTAAGGTGCTAACATGTCTGTACTGCACTTCAATAATGCGACTAAAATCAGCATACTCCACAAATAAATGTTGTTTACATGGTAGACTCTTAATCAGAGTATTGCATTATCATATTAAAATCAGATTATTGTTGTCCATGTAAACATACTCACTGTCTATCTCCCCTGTGTCTGTGTTTGTGTTGCTGCTGTGAAAATCAGCACATACACCCCTTTTCATGCAATCCCTTTCCTCTTTCGCTACTCGACCCTCCCAACTAAACAAAGCTGGACTCACCCACTTTCCTGACATTTTTCAAACTAGAGTTATGAAAACACCCTGCTGAGACAGGGGGGCTTCAAGGCCCTTTAACACAACTTTTTGTTTTCATTTTAACACACAAATGTAACATAAAAAGTTAATTACAACATAATAAATACTTTGAACCAACAACAGCCACACACCTTTGTTTAGTTGATTATTATTGTAATGAAGTTTGCGGCCACCTGGCCGCCGGGAAGAAGGAGGCGGAGAACCGACGGACTTTTAAATAAATATTTATTAATTGGCGCCACAGCACCCGCGAGACCTATATGAGACGGGCCGAGAGAAAAGGAGATGGAGAAAAAAGGAGGAAAGACAGAGTAGACAGTGAGGGGAGAGAGAAAAAAAAAATTGGGGTTCGGTTCTCCAGACACGCTGCCACTCGGTCCTCAACCAACTGAGAGAAGTGACGACATGCTGGGAGCCCTGTGGAGGAATCTATCCACCCGTCCGTCTTCTGGTGTCCGGCGGCGGTTCTCCTGGCTGGCTGGCGGCATTTCTGGTCTCCTGCTCCGCTCCCGCTTTGGTGGAGGACGCAGGCTTGGGCGTCATGGCGGATCGCGGCGACTCCCCCCGGGCTTTCTGGGATGGCTCCCTTCAGCTCTTTCCCATCCGGTGGGGAGCCCCGCGTCCCCTGCTCCTCCCCATGCTGGGAGACGGCAGCAGGCAGATCCTTCCTCGGCAGCCTCAGGCCACCCCGGCACTCTGGCAGACGAATGGGTTTCTCCCCCACTCGGATTAACTCCCGAACACTCGCCCTCCTCCTCAGCGGCAAGGGCAACTGGACGATTGCGCAAATGAAGTTTGCGGCCACCTGGCCGCCGGGAAGAAGGAGGCGGAGAACCGACGGACTTTTAAATAAATATTTATTAATAAAAGGGACGGCAGCTCCTCACGGAGACTGCTGTCAAACTGAAAGCAAAAGTAACACAACATGTCCGGGCCCGGTCCTCTCTCTGTCCTCTGCCATCGTTCCTCCTCTTATAGTCCAGAGCTCCTTCCGTGGGATTGAAGGCAGGTGCACGGCACAGGTGTCTCTCATCTGTGGCGGGCCTCGTTTTGCTCCCACGGCTCTCGGCCACGCCCCCTCGCCACAATTATAATGCTAGAAGAGTATTAGCAGACTGTAAGGTTAGGGTTAGGTTTAAGGTTTGGGTTATGGTTAGCAGAATAAGCTGACATGTACAGAGGTTGGACAATGAAAATGAAACACTGGCCTATTTAGTGTTAGAGGTTTCATGGCTAAATTTGACCAGCCTGGTGGCCAATCTTCAATAGCTATGTTTCCATCCAAAAATGCGAATGAACTTTTTGCGCAAAACTGGATTATCAGATAAAAGATGTGCAAATAAAGATGCGTTACCATCCAACGAGTCAAAGCGAACAAAATCGTCACTTCCTGATTAACTGGCGCCAAATATCAACAGTAAAAACTGAATTTGCTGCAATATGAGAAAATGCGTCAATCTTTTCTTTATTTAATAAATGACTTGCGCCTCAGGAGGCAATCCTGACACACAGTGAAGGTGCAGTGGCAAAGACACTCTTGATTCTAGAGGTCAATAATAATATAATAACACTAATACTTAAATGGTAAGGCGTTTTAGAATGACCAAAACAACATTTCCGATTGTTTACAATGTGCTCAGCCTGCTGGTTTGTTCATTTACACACATTTTTAACATCACATGATCTCTGAAATCACATGACCTTTTTAATGCACATACTGGAGTTTGTGCAGTAAAAGTGTTTCCATCATAGTTTATGCACATCTTTGCTTATTGAATTAAAAGTTTATCCTACTCAGTTATGCACATACATTTTTTATGCGCATTTTAAAAATGTATGGGCATCATGGCGTTTCCATCAAACGTTTTTTATGCGCATATCCAAAATGCACATAAAAATAGGTGGATGGAAACGTAGCTATTAACTGCACATTCCACCTGTAAGTGTGTGAAGGTTTAATAAGCAGAGTAAAAGCACAGTTTTGCTTAAAATACTGCAACACACACACCGTTATGGGTGACATATCATCAGAGTTTATCAGAGTTCATCAGAGGCACATCTGTGATCAAAACAGCAAGTCTTTGTGATGTATCAAGAGCCACAGTATCCAAGGTAATGTCAGCATACCACCAAGAAGGAAGAACCACATGCAACAGGAGTAACTGTGGATGCAAGAAGAAGCTGTCTGAAAGGGATGTTTGGATACTAACCCAGACTGTGTTCAAAACACATAAAACCATAGCTGCCCAACTTACTGCAAAAAATAAATGTGCACCTCAATTCTCCTGTTTACACCAAAATTGTTCGTCATTAGCTCCACAGGATCATTACACATGGCTGGGCTGCTATAGCAAAATCCTTGGTCACATGTGCCAATGCAAAACCTTGGTTTCAATGGTGCCAACAGCGAAAATCGTTGGCTGTGGACAATGTGGAACATATATTGTTCTCTAAGTTTACCTTCACTGCCATTCCCACATTTGGGAGAGTTACGGTGTGGAGAAGCCCCAAAGAAGCATACCACCCAGACTGTTGCATGCCCAGAGTGAAGCATGGGGGTGGATCAGTGAGGGTTTTGGGCTGTAATTGTGCAAGGTCTACGGAACTATTCTGCAGGATCATATGCACCCAAAGGTTAAAACATCCTGAAGGCTGTGCCATGTATCAGAATGATAATAAACCAATACACACAGCAAGACTGGTGACAGAGTAGTTTGATGAACATGAAAGTGAAGTTGAACATCTCCTATGCCTGCAGAGTCCTCAGATCTATATATTATTAAGCCACTTTGAGGTGTTTTGGAGGAGTGAGGAGTGAAATGTTTTTCTTCACTAGCATCACAGTGACCTGGTCACGATTCTGCAAGAAGAAAAAACCCTCTGGCCCTCAAAATCCCTTTGGCCACTGTGCAAGACATGTAAATTTTATTGCTAAGACAAATTGATACTATATTGGCTGCAAAATGAGGCCCTACACAATAATCAGTGAAGCTGCTGTTTGAAGTCAGTTGTAGTTTTGTGTTTTTCTTCCCTGTTTCTGCTTATTAACTGCAGGTGTTTATCATCAGTACTCAATCTCACTTAATTAATCCCTTCATTGTGTGTGTTTACATGAACACCAATAATTCGATTTTTACTACGATTAAGACATCACTCTGATTAAGAGTCTACCATGTAAACTGCGATTTTTGATTTATTTAATTCAATTAAGGTAATTAACTACCTATCAAACTAAAGAGAAAATTAATAATTTAATTCAAATTAATAATCAAACTAAAGAGAAATCAAGTTAAGACGTGGAATATGCCATTTTCAGTCACATTATTGAAGTGCAGTACAGACATGTAAACACCTTAATTAAAGTATTACTGTCATGTAGGACTTTTCGCCACATTTTGTGACAGGATAGTCCACACACACGGCTGTCTGACACTATTATCTGCACCTACTGAGTCAGTGAAGACCACTGACACCTGCATCATGAAATGCAGAGATTTTTTTTTCTCCCATTCAGCCTGCGGTATAAAATTCCATTAAAACAACACTCTTCCAGCAGTTCATAGTTGCATCCAATATCTCGTTTGTCAGGGGGGCATGCATGAAATGTTCCTAAATGAAAGTGAAAGTGCCAAACTGCAGTTAAACATGACAAATTAAAAATAAAACACCCAAAAATACATAAAACTCCAGAGGAAATGTAGATGTAAATGTAGCGCAGTGACACAATGATGTTAATTGAATTGTGTTATAACATGTAAAACGGGATCATGAAAGGCAACTAATTTGATTACTGATGTCCATGTAAATTTAGTCATTGTCTCTATAACTGTAACTTTGCTGCAGAGTAATAATAATAATAATTCATTTTTTTGTAAATGGCCCCTTTCTAGACACTCAAGGTTGCCTTGCAATAAGCATCAACAGTCTTGCTAGAACAAATTAAAACAAATAATAAACATTACCAAACATGCATTGACGAACCAGTATAAACACACATCACGAATATAAAATAACATGATCAAAAAAATTGTTAAAGGAAAGCCTGCTTAAAAAGATGGGTCTTTAGATGAGATTTAAATGTGTGAAGACTATCACTGCTCCTTTGATCCAGGGGAAGCGACTTCCATAGCCAAGGAACCATAGAGCTAAAAGATCTGTCTCCCATTGTGCTTAATTGAGTGCGAGGTGGTACCAGGGAGAAAGAGTTGACGGATCTAAGAGTGCGAGGAGGGGTATAAATATGGAGAAGTTCGGTGAGATGTTGGGGAGCAAGATTATGAATGTTAGAAGTAATATTTTAAAATCAATACGTAACTTTACCAGAAGCCAGTGAAGCTGATAAAGAAGTGATGTGACATGCTTGTGAGATGGAGTCCTTAAGATGAGACGAGCTGCATGGTTCTGAATCCTTTGGAGTTTATGGAGAAGTTTAGCGGGAAACCCAGAAAACAGTGCATTACAGTAGTCAAGACCTGAAGTAACTAATGCGTGGATAAGAATTTCCATGTTGTTGGTTGTGAGAGGAGGGCAGAGAGGAGTAATATTACACAGGTGGAAATATGCAGTACACGTAATATTATTGATGTGACCTTTAACTCAGTTTAGAGAGGGACCAAATACTCTTTGAGCAGAGTAATTTTTACTCAGAGGATTTTGCTGTGTATTAAGCAGACAATCTAGCATATAGCAGACAGTCTATATGTGTTGACTGGAAAGTTATTTAAAGTCATTATTTAAAGTTATTTAAAGTTATTTAAAGTCTATGTAAATTTTACATACATTTTATGAACTATTAGCAATACAACAGTACTAGGACGTACCATTTTTACTGTAATTGGAACAAAAGCATGTCTTGTATTTAGGAAGAAACTGTGGGGAAGAACAACAAAAGTATAGTAATATGTACTATTTTAATAGTAATTTTTGACAAACAAAACCCTTTTTGTCTAGGGTTGGGGAAGGAAAACAACAAATTAAGCTAACATTTAAGGAAAAGAACAGTTTAATTAATTATATAAAGGTTAAATAAAATTGAGGGACCACTTCAATCCTCTGCCTCAGAAATGGGAAACAACCACAAGTAAACAATTATTTATTATTTTGTTCTCATTAAAATTAACAATAAAGGATTAACCAAAACAACAAACAAACAAAACAAGTTTAGGAGGAGTACTAAATAACCAATGCAGGAAAAAGAAAATAAATAAAGACTTTCCTCAACTCCCTTACTATTAATAAACAGTCAAACAGGTATAAAAAATGGCACCCTCTCCCTACAGCTTCCTTAAATAAATCAAAAAGTCAAAGAAACAATACAATTACCTTTTAAATACAGAACAAAGAATACAACTTAGAAAGCAGACACACTGTCTGTAAAGTTCTACAACACAAGAGAAACATCAAGTTTCTTCAAACAAACAGAAGTTAAATTATACCCAATAGCTCAATGACTTCTCACAATATACAACAGGTCAATACCCACAAAGTATGCACAACCACAAGTATGGAGCAGGGGAGAAGTGAATCTCTCCTTGGATTCTTCTTCTTCTTCTTCTTCTTCGTGGTTTTTTTATTGGTGGTTGGCATTCAACTTTATGATGCATTTTCGCCATCTACTGGTTAGGAGTGTGGATCAGAATTGAAAGTTCTACCCTCTTATTCTTTAAATTCAAACTCTATTATATAGTCCAGTTTCTCTAAGAAACATTAATAATGCTTTCATTTCTTTATCTTCCACTTCACTACTTAAAACCCTATTAATATCTATATTTTCAATATTTTTTCCAATGTCTATCATCATCATATCTCTTTCCCTTTTATATAATGGGCATTTTTTTATGATATGCTCTATATTTTCTTGTTCATTACACATATTACAATTTCCACTTTGATGTTTTCCTATTCTATACAATCCACTATTCAGGGCAGTGTGTCCAAATCTTAATCTTGAAATAACTGTTTCCTCACGTCTATTTCTCCCTACTGTTCTGTTTTTACCCACCATCCTCTGAATCATATAATACCATCTTCCTGTTCTTTCTTCTTCCCATTTCTTTTGCCATCTCTCTCTCACATACTTTCGAATAATTACCTTCATTTCGTTTTTACTTAGTCTTAGAAACATGTCAATTTGTGATTTTTTTTGTGGCCTCCTTTGCATATTTATCTGCTTCCTCGTTCCCTACAATTCCAACATGTGCTGGAACCCAGATAAAAGCTAAACAGATCTCCATGTTTTGAATACTGTAGATTGATTGAAAAATCTCAATCAAAATATCTGTTCTACCTTCTGATTGTCCTGTTGTAATTGATATTAAAGCTGAGCTTGAATCAGAGCATATAATTGTCTTCTTTGGTTTGTTTTCTTCTACCCATTTTAAAGCCAATAAAATTGCAGTCATTTCACCTGTATAAACTTACAGTTTATCTGAGATTCTTTTTTATGTCTTGATATTAAAAACTGGAACACTAAAAGCCACTCCTACTTTATTTTCCCTATCTTTTGATGCATCAGAATATATTTGAACATATTCTTCATAATTTCTTTTTATATATTCATATGTATTTTGTGCACTGGGTTTTGGGTCATCTCTTCCTTCTTTATTTAACATTGTTAGATCTACTGTGGGTTGAGATATTGACCATAATGGGACTGTTGACCAAGGCACTGTAGGACTTATTGATACTTCATTTAAATTAAATTATTTAATTATTTTAGGTTTAACCCATCCAAAGTTTTTAATTTTACTCTTTCTTTCCTCCCATGTTGGTTCCAACAATATTCTTGACAGATGTTGTAGGTTATGCCCCATGACATTAATCCAATACCTCAAAGACATCTCAGTTCTTCTGATTTCTAAAGGCAATTCCCCCATTTCTACTTGCAGAGCTGCAATTGGTGTGGATTTTACTGCTCCCGTACATAATCTTAAAGCCTTATATTGAACCTTGTCTATTTCTTTTAATAAACTGTTTGCAGCAGACTGGTATATAATGCACCCAAAATCAAACATAGATCTCATCAATCCTGTATATATTTCTCTTAATGCTACTCTACTAGCTCCCCATTCTTTACCCGTTAAACATCTCATCACATTTACTACTTTTTTGCTTTTATCAACCATTTTTTGTATATGTGTTTTAAAAGTGAGTTTTTCATCAAACCATATACCTAAAAATTGAAAACATGACACTTTCTATTTCATGACCATATAATTTAAAATTAATCTCTTTAGTTTTTCTACATTTTGTGAATAGCATTACCTTTGTTTTTTCTACCGAGAATCTAAAACCCCACTTATATGACCAATTTTCTACTTTTGCAATTGCCTCTTGTATTTTCTTTTGAATAAATACTATGTTTTTTCCACGTTTCCAAATTGCCCCATCATCTGCATAAAGGGATACACCCATTTCTTTTTCGATATCTGAAAAAACATCATTAATCATAATAGAAAATAATAAAGGGCCAATTATACTTCCTTGTGGTGTACCATTTTCAATTTTTTCTATCCTTGATAATTCTTGACCAACTTTTACTTGTATTGTTCTTTCAAAAAGAAAATCTTTAATCCATTTTAACATTTTTCCTTTAACTCCTGCCATTTTCAACTTAATTATTAATCCTTTTTTCCACATCATATCATACGCTTTTTCAATGTCAAAAAATACTGAAATAACTTTTTCTTTATTAACCCGAGCTCTACGGATTTCATTTTCTAAACACACAGTCGGATCTGTTGTACTTCTCCCTTTCCTAAAACCACTTTGATAGTTTCTTATATATCCTCTAGTTTCCATATAATATGTTAGTCTTTGATTAATAATTTTTTCCATAATCTTACTTAAATGAGATGTTAAAGAGATTGGTCTATAATCACATGGACCTTTCCCTTCCTTTCCTGGTTTACGGATTGGGATCACTACTGCTTCTTTCCAGCTTCTTGGCATTTTTCCTTTTTCCCATACTTTATTATAAAACTCTAATAAAATACCTTTTGATAATTCACTTAAATTTTTTAACATTATATAACATATTTGATCTTTACCTGGTGCCGATAAGTTGGTATTACTCAATGCCTTATTTAACTCTCCCATATTTAATAGTAAATTAAGTACATTGTCGTCATTGTCTTCTTCCTCCCTCATTAATTCTCTGAATTTTAATGTCGTTTCTTCTTTTCCTTTCTTCCCTTCTTCACTTATGTTTTCAGAACTATGTATTTTACTAAAAGATTTCACTAACATTTCAGCTTTTTCCTTTTTTGTAATAGCTATTTCTTCCTTATTAATTAATGTTGGATATATAAACTCTCTCCTCACTCCATTTATTTTCCTTATCGTGCTCCACACTTTAGAAATATCTGTTTCTCTCCCTACAGATTCACAAAATAATTTCCAATATTCTCTTTTAGCTATTTTAATTTCTCTCCTTTATTATTTTGGAGCATTCCTCAGTCCACCAAGGAACTATCTTTTGTTTCTTACACCCACTACTTAATGGAATTGATTGTCTTGCTGCCATTATTATAGCTCCACAAATATCTTGATTTAATTCCTCTATATCTTTTTCGACATTAATTAAATTCATTGTCTCATTACTTATTTCTTTAAACTTTTTCCAATCAGCTTTTTTAAAAACCCATCTAACCTGTCCATTTGATTTACTTACCTTATTTCTTACTCCAATATCTATAAAAATTGGGTAATGATCACTTCCTATTGTACTATTTTTTTTAACTTCCCAGTTACATATTCCTGCTAACATTTCAGACATAAATGTTATATCTACTGCCGTTTCCTTCCCATTTGTCACATTTATTCTAGTTCCCTCTCCATTATTTACACATACTAAATTTTTGTTTTCCATTAACTCCTCTATTACTATTCCATTTGAATCATTATACTTATCCCATATTACATTGTGCCCATTAAAATCCCCACAACAAATAATTTTTCCTTGTAATTGTGTTGTCAATTCCTCCAAATTTTCCATTGATAACTTTTTGCATGGATTATAAAAATTAACTATTCTTACCCTTCCCTCATTTGTCCAAACCTCTATAATTATAAATTCCAATTCTTTACCTATTGATCTTATATTAAAACACATACTCTGTTTAATACATATACAACAACCTCCCCCATTACCATTTATTCTATCTCTCCTGACAATAACATATCCTGCTAAAACAAAATCTAAAGAAGGTTTCAACCAAGTTTCTTGAATACATATAATATCTGGTTTGATTTCCAACTCACTGATAAAACCTTTAAACTCTTGCCCATTTGCAATAATACTTCTAGCATTCCATTGAATTAAAAACATTTACTTTATTCAGTCTGACTTGCCGACTTGCCTTCTGATTCAAGTCTTTGGGTTATTTGTTCCCATAATAGATTTTTCACTCCCAGAAATTTCCCTGCTCCTTTTGTTATTACTTTTATTTTCTCTGTTTTATGCTTGACTTGCTCAGTACAATTTATAACATATGCTATAAAAATAATCAAATTTTCTATGTTCACTACTACTTCCAGGTTTCTCTGAGTTTCCATCTCTCTCACTTCTTTGACCTTGTCCTCTCTTGTTTTCTCATCTCTGACCTTTTTTCACTGCTTCCGCATAACTTAAGTTGTTTTTAATTTTGATCTGCTGAACCTCCACTGCTCTTTTTCTTACCTCACACCCTCTATATGTAACACTGTGATCTCCTCCACAATTACAACAAGAAGCCTTTACATTCTCCCCACATTCTTCATATCTGTGCTCCCCTCCACATTTTGCACACTTTTGTTTCCCTTTACAAACTGCTGCAATGTGACCATATCTCTGACACTTGTAGCATCTCAGAGGAGGAGGAACATATGCTCTGACATTGTAGCTCATGTAACCAATTTTGATTCTTTCTGGTAGTTTTTCATCTAGGAATTCAATAAGTACAGACAAACTTGGTACTCTTTTTCCATTTACATTTTTATTTAGCCTTTTAATACTCTTTACCATTCCTCCATGTATGTTCTTTTTAACATTATCCAAATCTTCTTCCACCGGAATTCCCCATACTACTCCCCGGGTCCCGGATTGTCCATTCATTATTTTTTTGTCCACTACAGTCTTTTTACCCACACTTCCTATGAGCATTGCTTTATTTCTCTGTTCTTCCGATTTACATATTATCAATATGTTTCCATCATACAGAATTTTTGCCATTTCTATTTCCCTTATTTTCTTTTTTAGCTCTTTCGTAAGTGCTATAGGGCTTAATCCGCCATCATCTTTTTTTTCCATCACCAGAATTATTTTAAACTGTTCCCTGTCTATCTTTCGCCGAATCATTCTCTCATTTTCCTCGAAACTATTTTCTTCTAATCCCCTTTTCCTACTTGTATTTCCACCCTGACTTCTCTCTGATTCCCGTACTTTTTTACCTCCTACCTCCGTCCATTCTTCGCTTTCCATATCTTCCTCCTCATACCATGATCCTTCTCTTCTGACCCATTCACTAACCAGTTCATGCCTTCCGCTCTCCTCCGAGTTTGTATTTTCGTAAGCTCTTCTTTCATCTTGTTTAGATACATTAGTCTTTGATTTCGCTTGCCGCCCAGCATTGGGTGCTGCCATTTCTCCCTTCCCTCTAGCACCGTTTGTCACCTCTCCTTGGATTGAGTCACACTGCTCTTTTGTAGTAGCGTGTCACTGCAGCATGCTTGCAATGATGAGCACCACCTGGGCCTAATCAGCTCTACCTAACAGGCAGAGAGAGACATAGGAAGAGTGATAGAGAAACACAACATAACCACTCCCAATGGGCAATAAACACACAAATAAACAAACAATAACAAACATAAATTAAAATATATAATAATACATTCAAGGGATGTTACACTTTTGACAAAAAGAAGTCGCCAGGAGGATGATTTGTTTGTGTTATAATCAGTGAATGAAGTGGGGGGCAAAGGTGGCGGTACTCTCTTTGCATTGGCAAATCATTACATTTTTACAGTGAAAAACAAAACTTGGAGATTTTGCTGTTCGACATTTTATTGTTATTTATTTATTAACAACATAAATGTATTTATGCATATTTATGCAAACTGCAGTTAAATTTCAAAATGTGGTTATTTTATATTTATAACATTTGAATACAATTCAGCAACATGCATCACACGACCAGACGACCAAGAGAGCTGACAACTGACCATAACTTAATTTACCTTCACGATTGAACATGTGACACTGATTTCATATGACAGTTCAACAAACAAGTTAATAGTAATATTAAGGCACTTATATTTTTGATGAAATAATGACTGTAAGGTCTATTTTAGCAGCGAAAATAGATCCGATGAACATACCTGTCAACATTGGGATGTTATAAAATAAGGGATATGCTCACCATAATAAGAGATTAGGTACCCCGACCCCCCTTTAAAAAAATCTTCAAATTACTAAATATGTTCATTTGGAGCTGTTTCATTGTAAATGTATATGTATATGTTTTATTATTATTATTTACAAAAGAAAAAATAAATAGTATACATTACCATCAAATAAATTCGCAAACAGTTTAGCTTATTAAAATAGCTATTATAATGAAATAAAATCAAGTTATCAAATCTCATTAACCTTTTCTTCACTGTATAACTGACACATTCTGATTAAACAGCAACAAATGAATCTCTTATTTATTTAGATTTTTTTCGTTTGATTACATTAAATAACAGTGTCACTTTAAAAATGCACACATCTAACGTTATAAAGAAAGCATTCGATGGGTTTCCTAACTTTTTATGCTCATTTAGGACAAAATTTGTTGTGTTTGAAAAAAAAACTACATCTACATCTTTAGATATTATTAATATTAATTATGTGTATATGTTTGTTTAAACACACACCCAAAACCCAGACTCCGCTTCAAATTACGTATACAGAATCCGTTTGGGAAACAGCGTCTATTTATCACTATGGAGTGCATCAGCTGATAGTCATGCACTGTTTATTTGAGGATTGCGTATGAAAGAGAGACGGCATCTGTAATGAAAAGGAAAGGGAAACCCGACGTTTTTATATTTATGTCAAAGTGTTTTCATGCCTAAACAAAGCGAAAGCACAAAACAGACTCACATTTAAGAGCAAGGGGCGGCCCCTTGTGGTTTGGCAGTATGGGTTACGTATAGGGAGGCTCTGTTCTTTAATGTTTATTGCCACCCTTTAGAGAAAGATTGAAAATACAGGAGAAATATGGGAAAATACCTTTACAGAATGATAGTGGGATGGAACTGTAAAATACGGGCGAATCCCAGGAAAAACGTGAGCGTTGACAGGTAAGCCAATGAATCCGAACAAAGATCACAAATTTGCAAAAAAAAAATAAAAAATAATAATTCCATTTTTTTTTCTCCCTTCATGTAGCCTACTCGCTCATTCATTTTATTCATTTATTTTACTTTTACATCATTTTTCAAAATACATAACCTGTTATCCTGAGATTCTAATTGGTGCCACCAAATTTGCTGTGCAATGTTTAGATAAATAAGTGTGTGCTTGTTTAGTTTACAGTGTAATAGTTTAGTTAATTATATGACTTTTATTTGAACTCTGTAAAATAAGGGCAGACTAAATTTAGCAGAAAACCAAGAAATGTAAACATTACAGGTGAAATATGTTAAGAATAAAAAAATTATTTCAAAAACCAAAGGAATTGTTTATTAAATTGGACCAGCTGAATCAGTGTGCTAAAAAACTGTTGTAAAAAAGAAGACAAGGCTGTTGCAACTAGATCCTACTTCATTCACTCCAACCATGAAAGATGCATTCACAAGGGTTTCAAACATTAACCGTAAAAATGTTTTAACATGTTCTGAACTCTTCTTATTCAGGTCTTCTGCTGGCATTTCCAGCATCCTTTACAATCCATCCCGCTAGAAGTTTAGTGGCTTTTAAATCTCTTGGTGAAGAACGCAGTTTGGATTGTGTATGGACGTTTTCATAGAAATCTGATTACTCTTAGACAATGCAAGTTCTCATGGAGGACATATGGGAATGTAAATCAGCGACCAAATGGACCGTCCCAAAATTCATTTGCATATTGCCATTGTCCCCTTAGTTGCTCCTTTGGCAGATTCCCCTTGACCCCCAAGCACAAACCTCACAAGTATGTCGACCTGACCTTAGCATGGCTGACCTCACCTTCACTCCTCCCTAAAAAGAAAGCAGCCTGGACGTGGATTGGTAATTCAGACCACATTCATCTCTACCAAGAACATCACAATAAACCCTGTAATAATATTTTAACTCCCTTATCAATAAAAGTAGTAAGAGATTTTGGAATTATCAGACATAAATAAATACACTTTCACCCAGTTTTACAGACATATATTTATATATGAAATGTATATTGTGTATTATGTTTTAACGTAATATTTCTTTATTATGTCTTTCTTTAAACCGTTTTTTTTTATTAATAAAGAAAAATTTTGTTATTACGTGAATATTTTCAGTTATGCATCAAATTAATTTGTTCTTTTTCAATGAGGGTTCCATAGATTTAAAAATACATTTTGGAAATGAAAACAAATGCATTTCTGATGTTACAAGAAGTGCCCTTAAATAATGTATAGTTTGAGTTGCCTCTGAATTTTTTTATATTGTGTATTGTCTGCTACGGGGCAGCACAATGTGCAGTGGGTATCACAATTGCCTCACAGCAAGAAGGTCGCTGTTTCGAGCCCCAGCTGGGTGCATGTTCTCCCTGTGTTCGCGTGGGTTTCCTCCGGGTGCTCCAGTTTCCCCCACAAGTCCAAAACATGTGGTCTAAGTGAATTGGGTAAGCTAAATTATCCGTAGTGTATGTGTGTGAATGAGTTTGTATGGATGTTTCCCAGAGATGGGTTGCAGCTTGAAAGGCATCCACTGCATAAAACATATGCTGGATAAGTTGGCGGTTCATTCCGCTGTGGAGACCCCAGATTAATAAAGGGACTAAGCTGAAAAGAAAATGAATGAATGGATGAATAGTCTGCTACGATGCCTGGATGCAGATTTTGACATTGTTTTCCTGGGACATTTTGCAAGCCCTGGATCACACATAAATGACACGTAATACCAATAGTAGTTGGAAACAGATGTCAGAAAATCACTCTTGTTAATAGGCATGGACCGTTACACATTAGTGGGTTTTCTGCCGATCTGGGCATGTCAACTGAAGACCGGTCCATGGATTTTGCACAAACCCTCATCAATATCTTTTCTTATTGCGCAGTTCAATGTTAATGTCTTGTTGAAGCCCCTGTGTCAGCAGCTGCAGGCCCACCGCCCCTTGCTCCTTTCTCACCCTCTTCTCTTCTTGTGTGTTGTCCAGCTGCTGGTGATCCCTGACCTTCTGACCCTCACTCCTGACCTCAGCCAGTCTTTCCCACGACACACCCTTTTGTCTGAAGCCTGCTATGGCAACACAGTGGTCAGTGGTAATATATGCGCTATCCTGCTAAAGGAGCATTTCATAAAGGAAGTGATTTGACTTAGCGTCACTAAGCCCAAAGAGTCAACACACACTTAGTGGTACTTAAGGATGAATTAAAGATATGAACAAAAAAAAAAAAAAGAAAAAATGCTATATATATCAACCTACCAGTATTGATTAGGCATTTTATAATGTTGCAAATGTCTTTGAATGGTTATAAGGGCACCATTACGTTGGTTCAAATGAACTCATGCCTGATGTTTTGGTGCCTAATAATGGTATTGTGTCCTTTTTATTAGAATACTGTAGGTAAAGAAATAAAATGTTTGATAGGTTTTTACATGTCAACCTCCCATCAGTGGCAGATTTAAGCATGGGCAATATGGGCGATCGCCCAGGGCTGCATTTTGCTGGGGGCGGCACGGGGAGACGGTGCAAAAAAAAACAAAAAAACAAAAAACAACTTTATGCAAGTGTATTAATTTAGGCAATCCCAGAATAAAGACGTTAGGGGCCATTTACATTTGGCATCTTTAGCACACGCAAGTTTGTTATTCTTTATGTGCAACTGAAACAACGCTGGTGAAAGCAAACTGATGCATGCGCACAGAAAACCATTCCCGCGCACCTCACATGCGATCCTGTGTAAATCTCGGTTGTTTGCATGCACGCCAATAAAAGACCACTCCACGCATGCGCCATGAAACCGAAGTAACAGCCTTTTGTGCAGAGGTGTTGGCACGCAGGGAGTTTGGCAAAGTGTATGTAATATGACGATGATGTTACTTTCACTAAGCATGGCTATAAAGTAGAAAGGAGAGATAAAGAGTCAGGGAGGTAAGACTTTATAATTCTCCCCCATGAGTCGGGTCTAAGACAACAGATAATTTGGTAACACTCGGTAATAAGTACACATTATGAACCATTTATTAAGCATTAGCAAAAAGTGAATTAATTATCTGTTAAGCATTAACTCTACATTAATAAAAGTTAGTAAGCAGTTTATAACTGCAGCTACAAATTATGTATTCTTAACTTACAACAACATTTATAATGTGCTTAATAGCTGTACTTTCATACTTTGTTAATAATAATTTTTTTTATTACTAAATTAACTACTACATTATTTACAAACCAATTCGCATAATTGTTTTTTTTTTTTAGATCATTCAGAATAAGGTAATTAATGATTAATAAACTATTAAAATCAACATGTAATTCTTATTATTCAGGCATATACCAATGGTTAATTTGTATGTTATTAAATGCTTTATTAACTCAACTTCATCCGTTCTTTTTGTGACTTAAAGTGAGGACTGTTTATGCTTTATAAATTCCTTATAAATGACAATTAAAGGCTCACTTATATTCTAAACAGGAAAAAAAAGAACATAAACGACTTATTACTTCATACCGATTCATTTAAAGATACACAAATGAAACTGTATCAAATAAAAAAAATATTGTAATCTTATCTAATATAAAATTACTGTACAGTTTAAACATTGCATCCTATTATATTCGTAAGTTATTATATTGTTGTTGTTTTATCCAATTGTATGTCATATTTTGACACTCCTGTTATTCATCAATCTTTAGACTCAACAGTATTTTTATTTTTTAGATAAGATTGCAAAGATTATTGTTCATTTGATACTGAGCCTTTAATTGTTATTTATAAGGGGTTTATAAAGCATAAATAGTCCTCATTTTAGATTAGGTCACAAAACTGCATGAAGTTGAGTTAATAAAGCATTTATTAACATTGTCACGTTTGTGGGTCTTTCTGTTTTTCTTGCATGTGTGTGTGTGTGTGAGAAGTGGGTGTGTCTTATTTGGGTTCTTCACCGCGTGGTGTGTGTGTGTGTTTACATTTATCAGCTGGGTGGTCACGTGTTTTGTCGCTACTCTCTACGCACAGGTGTTTATTATTAGTCACAGCTGCTGCGCGTTCCGCGCACTATATATGTTTAGTGTTTTGTAGTTAGCATTATCAGTTCGTTGTTTGTTCACTCCTGTGTCTGCTTTTGTTACACTCTCTCGCTCATTTGGGTGAAGGCTCTCCATCATAACCTGTTTTTGTTGGACCTTACGCAAGTCTCCACCTCTTTGATGTTGTTACTACTGCCTGCTCTGAAGACTACATTATCTGTGAGAGACTTTACCTCATATCTGTTTCTCTTATGAACTTTACCGTTGGTAAACTCGACTATTTCCTTGAGAGCGGCTCCTTAGCACGACCTTCCCCTTCCCTCGATATCTGGTGAGATATCCATGAGAGACTGCTATACGACATTGGTTCACGGAGGAACCGTCATCGCTGTTTGGCGTGTCGTATTGTGGTGTGAGCATCCTTGCCATACCATCATTATCTGGTGAGATCTATACCAGTTGTGACTCTTTTAATAAATCATCTTGTTTTCACTTGCATTTGGGTCTCCTGTGTTTATCATTGTGACAAACATACATAGTAACCATTTCTGTGCCGCAATAGTTAGATATATAAACATTGATTTCAATAAAGTTAGTATTATTTACTAACTCATTCTAAATTATCTTAAAAACCACCCACTACTCTAAAATACAAATGGTTTGTAAATAATGCAGTAGTTTTAATTGATTATTAACAAATAAATCATCAACAAAGTATGAAAGTACAATTATTAAGCACATTACAAATGTGGTTGTAAGTCAAGAATACAGCATTTAGCTGCAGTTATAAACTGCTTACTTATTTAATGCTTAAAAAATAATGAATTCACTAGAAGCTAATGCTTAGTAAATGATTCATAGCGTGTAGTTATTATAAAGTGTTACCAAAAATTATATGAAACATAATTATTTTTTTGTATTCTATATAATTGTCATAATTAATATTAATGCAAAATATTTCTTAAGTGAGCATATCACTCCAGTTGTTACATTGTTTTCCAGTAACATTTAGGATAGATTTTTTGTTATTTATTTAGAATAATAATTGTATAATAATATTAATAAATTTGTATAAATTACCATTTAATAAAGAGTGGCATTTGAACTAGAACAGCCACTACTCCCAGTGTTTGACAAGCCGTTATTAAGGAATTGCTAAGGTCTTTGTGTGGTTTTATTAAAAAATGTATTTATTTATTTAAATTTAATAATTTAATCAATTTAATTTAATAAATTTCTATTAAAATTCCTTCAATTTAAATTTCCGTTTTCTTTTCTGTAATTTATCAGTAAATTTCTGTAATTTAACGTCTGATATTTTACGATAAATTTCTGTAATCTAACGGCCTATATTTTAAGTTTTTCTGGCACCCCAACAAATAAAAAGTAAAAGAACAGATTTTTTTTTACAGTATATATATATGATATACCATCAATGTTCCTATCACTGGTAGGCATCCACTGTAAAAAAAAATGCAGGGTTCCACACAATTTATTTATGTTGTCCCAACACAAATTGATTAAGTTAAATTAATACTTTTAACACATTTATGTGGATTGAACATAAACAATTAAGTTGTCCCAATGAAATCTCAAGAGTTGTATTGTTTCAGCTCATTTTAAATAAGTAGTTTGAACAAATTCAATTCATTTCACCTTTATTTGTATAGCGCTTATACAATGTGGATTGTGTCAAAGCAGCTTCACATTGAGATTGTAAAATGAAACAGTGTCAGTTCAGTTCAGAACAAGTAAAATATATATATTTTTTTTAGTGTATAGCAAATCACCAGGATGGGACGACCTGGATGGAAAAAGATTTTCAGGAAGTCAATGCAGTACAGGCGGTGGAATTATAAAATCTACACTGAGCTAAGTAAAACCAGCCGTGCTGAACTGTACCATAGCACACCATAGCATAGCATACCATAGCACCATTGTGACATAGCCCCAAGTAACCATTACAATATGGACACACTGTGTAATAAAGAGGTAATCAGCAACAACAATCAAGTGCTCAAATCCTTCACACCATTAAATCACCAGCCCCATCCTGAACCCCTAATGGAAGGCATCATGACTCCAGCCTGTGCAAACTGTAGACTGTACCTAAACTACTCTTTAGTTTAAGTAATAATTTGCACTATTAACTACTGGCTTATTACCTAGCATATTAACAGTTTATTAGTACTTATAAATTATGATGTAATTCTACATCCCTAATATTACCCAATAACCTAAATCCCAACTGCTACCTTACTATTAATGAGCTGCTAATTAGTAGGTTATTAAGCTAATAGTCTCAGTTAATGGTTTGTTAATAGCCCAAATTGTACATTAAAATAAAGTGTTTACTGTTCTTAGCTGACATGGGTCAACAGGTTTCATCTGCTGCTGAAGCAAATTTGGTTCAAGGTTTGATGTCAGAGATGTGTGTCTTCTATGTGCTGTTATTTAAGTCACTGATGTCCTTCTATCAACTTAATCTCTGCCAATTCTCCTCGGACTAACAAGACATTGTTTGCCTACATAACTGATGCTCAGTTAATATTTTCTCTTTTTTGAACATCTTCTATATACCATAGTTGTTTATCCTTGAATATCTAGTAGATAAGCAGTTTCTGAAATAATTTAGCAAATAAGCCCATCTGGTACCAACAACCAAGCCATGTAGGTAAAGCTATATTACTAAAACCATCCTTCTTCCTTATTATGATGCTCGATTTTATTTCAGCAGATCATATTGACAATGGCTGAACAGGTGCACTTAATAAAGCGGGCAGCAAGAATAAATATACAGTCTAATTTCTGTTTGATTTTTAGATGTATTTTCTTGAGTCATTTGTTTTCTCTGTATTCGGTCTGAGATTGAGTTCAATTTAAAATTAGGTGAGTTGAACTATCACATGCTTATATGCAAAGTTATTATATTTTCATCACTAAAAATCACTATAACACACTTATATATATATATATATATATATATATATATATATATATATATATATACACACTACCAGACAAGTCTTGTCATCGATCCCAGTTGTTAGAGCAAAAATAATAATCAAATTCTAGTTGATCATTTGAGAAAACTGGCAGAAGGTAAATTGTTCAGATGAATCATCTGTTAAACTGCATCCAAATAATCACAAATACAGCAGAAGACCTATTACAACCCACATGGACTCAATATTCTTAGAGAAATCAGTCAAGTTTGGTGAAGGAAAAATCATGATTTGGGGTTACATTCAGTATGGGGTCATGAAAACCACAGGAAAGGGCAAATTCTTTAGCAGGATAGCGCTCCTTCTCATACTTCAGCCTCCACATCAAAGTTCCTGAAAGCAAAGAAGTTCAAGGTGCTCAAGGATTGGCCAGACCGGTCACCAGTAATGAACATTATTAAGCATTTCTGGGGTAAGATGATGGAGGAGGCATTGAAGATGAATCCAAAGAATCATGATGAACTCTGAGAGTCCTACAAGAATGCTTTCGGTGCCATTCCGGATGACTTTTTTAATAAGTTATTTCAGTCATTGCAGAGATGTATGGATGCAGTCCTCCAAGCTCATGGGACTCATACACAATATTAATTATTTTTCTACTGCACCATGACTTTATATTATAAACTGTACATTATTTCTGTTAAGTGACAAGACTTTTGTCTAAGCAAAGTCAGACCTTACTATCTTAATTAAATAATTAAAAATCAAGGCATGATCATATTTTATTTTGGTAAAAAAAAGTGTAATCCTGAGGCCGTTGTCTTTCATATTTTCAGCTAGAAGTCAAGTTATTATTTGTTGTTCCTTAAACTTGGATAGGTGTCAAGACTTGTCAGCTAGTGTGTGTGTGTTTGTGTGTGTGTGTGTGTGTGTGTGTGTGTGTGTGTGTGTGTGTGTGTGTGTGTGTGTATTTAATGTAAAAAATGTTCAATTGATGGTATTTTTTAGTATAAGTATATGTTATTTATAGTACTTATGACACTGTAAAGTGGTTTCATACATTTTAACCTGTGAGGTGATAACTTTTTCACTTTGCTCTGCATATCATCCAGCAATATTTTATTAGCTAGACTCAATGGCTTGAGACACTCTCTCCAACAGATTGACTATCCTGTAGCATAGTCACACAAGCCAATGCAGTTATTCTTGCATCCATCCACCTGTCATCTATACTTGTTCCTCACTCTTTCTTTTTCTCTCTCTCTCCCTCAACCCCCCACATCCCCCAATCCTATGTCACTTTCTCCTTGCATTGTAGTACACGAGATGTTCTCTTTTCAGGCCTGGTCTCTTAGGCAACCCCACTGCTGCATGTAATGAGATGGATAGAAGGAAAGGCAGAGAAAGATGTGGACACACACAGATACCGACAGAGACAGAACAGGACGCTGACCAAGACGCTCAGTGACCACAAAACACTTGTATGGATTTATCAACTGCATTTGAAGTTCCTGATGGATAAAAGTGGACAATTCAACTAACGGTAAGACAGGAAAGAATAACATTGCCATAGGGTTGGCTGTAAATAAAAAATAAAAGCTGGATTTACTTCATGGTTTACCATAAGGGAGATGAAAATGTAGAGTAAAACTATTCATTCAGTTGTTTTAAAGAATAATATCTTCATATAAACATCATATTACCCATTTGTAAATAGTTTATGTTTTACATGTGTGATTTAATCTGTTTCAGAAGGTGTCGTCCTGTTATCTCTGTATGATTTCTGTGGTCATTTCTGGCAGTCAGAGACTGATTGTCCAAACGCAATTCTTGCGTCTTCTTGATTATTGTGCAGGAGTTGTGGATGGACATCATGCCTCTGGCAGGCCACTCTCTACAATCTGGATTACAGTCCTAAAAGAAGAGAAAAAAGACATTGAGGTTATTAGATATTAGTGTGCACTCATGAAATTGACATTTTTTGAAATTGGAAAAATTCTTATGGAAATGCTGAGTTGCCTACAGAATTTCTCCAGCTGGATATTATGTTATTTTTAACTGAACCTGAATCCTTTGACTGTTTTCCCACCAGAATCTACCAGATTATAATTGCAGATTTAATTTAGTCATTTTTGCAAGAAATTACCAACCCGTTATTGGTAACACTTTAAAATAATGGTCTATTATGAAATGTTAATGAATGTATTTACAAACATAAACTATTACTAAAACTATTATTAATACATTTATATTATACATGTATAATTACATTAATATGGTATTTAATAATCTTTGTTAATGTTAGGTAATGTTATAATGTTAGTTCATACTCAAAGTGCATTAACTAATGTTAACAAGCACAACTTTAGATTTTTTAATAAAGACTTTTTAATAATAATAATAATAATAATAATAATAATAATAATAATTAATTTAGTTAATGTTGAACTATGATTATTAATGCAAGATTATTCATACATAATGTTAGTAAATGCAGGCTGGACCATTACTTTAAAGTGTGACCCTGTTATTTAATAAAAACAAATAGTGACATTAACTGTGTGGGGCGAGTTTCTCTCTAAAGGGGAAAGACAGTTTGTATAAAATATTTAAAATATAAGATCAAGAGGATCAAGAAATTGGAAAAGAAATGCAAGTGACCAGGTCAAAGCACAGCAGGCCCACTGACCAGGCTAATCACAGTTAGGAATATGCACACAGACACTGAAATAGAGAGCACAGAAAAGAGAGAGAGAGAGAGAGAGAGAGAGAGAGAGAGAGAGAGAGAGAGAGAGAGAGAGAGATGGAAAGACAGAGTGATAAATACACAAAAAGTAATAGTATAAAAAAAGTAGACAACTAATAATCTAGTAATAATAAAATAGAATCAAAACATATTTTATTCATATTTACTCAGGACTCAGATATTACGAAAATGAAAGAAATTTATTGTGTAAGTTCAACAATAATACTGAATAAGTTTCCTCTGTAATAAAACTACTAATATCATCTAAAAATGTTAGATGATATAATAAATGTGCAAAATAAGAGATATTAAATAAACAATATTCATATTTTTGTTTGTCTGTTTGTTTGTACGCTGCTGTATGAATAAGCAATGCCTGCATTTGATAGATAGTTTGATTGGGTTTTTTATATACTGTACGGAATTAACTTAAGCAAAGGCCTGATGATCTTGTTCACCAGCATAACAGTTGAGACTGATCCAACCATCTTGTGCTTAAAGGACATTGCACATCTGAACTTTTCTTTAAGTAAGGTTATGTCTTTTACTATTATTATTATTATTATTATTATTATTATTATTATTATTAGTAGTAGTAGTAGTAGTAGTAGTAGTAGTAGTACTGAAAATGAAGAGTTCAGACGCAAATGATTTTTTGCATTTTTATCAGGCTCCTGTGTGAGGGTTTTCATTGTATTTAAAACGAAATAACTGAACATAAACATGGAAGCTGAGAAAAATGCAATTTTTTTAACAAAAGGCGATTAGAAGTTTTGCATCTGAAAATATATCAAATTTGTCAACTTTAAATGAAACACAAAAATAAAATAGTACTACTAGAACAATGTAAAAAAACAATGTGACAAAAAATCATAACAACAAATGTTTTTATATTACTTTAATTTCAATCAGTTTATCCGGTTTCACCGAAATATTTTGAATTATGCAAAGTTTAACTTAATATTTTTCTGCAGTTTGACTGAAGTTGAGTTGAGATGACTGGAAAAGTTCATTTGATTATAGAGTTTTAGGTAGCAAGATTTTTTTACAGTGTACTACTACTACTACTACTAGGGGAGGATGGGCCACAAAATAACGTGGGGTTAGATGTAACACAGAGTTTTAAGGTATTTGCTCAGGTTTAACCATGGCATGCTTCCAGGGTTTTCACCACAGTGTCGGCAGACGTCTTCCTGCCAATTATTCAAAGTTTTCAACGAAATTTGAATGAGAAACACAGGAGAAACCATTTTTGCAGCATAAAAGTATTTTTTATTATAGTCAATATTTTTTTATAAAAAAAAATCGATGAAAGTATGTATGTACAATCTTATATTGTTGTGATCACCGTCTTATAGGCTAAAAGATGAAACCATTTTGAAAGATGTATAAAACACACAGAGACTGCTAGCTAGTTTTGATTAAAACATGACACAGAGGGGTTAGTTGTAACAGGGTGTTACAATTAAGCCACACACTGTTGGACACCAATTAAACTAACAACATATTTTTTTGAATTTGGAGTGTAATGTTGAGAACTTAAAAAAAGATTTTAAATAGAAAATATTGTATTAATAAAAAAAAATATTTTATTGCTAATAATGCAAATAAATGCATTGAATAATAATGGATAAATGGATAATAATGGAAATAGATTCAAATGTGTTTATCCAATAAACTAAAAAATAAGTGCTATGTAGAATAAAAAAGAAATTAGCCAATTACTGAGGAAATATAGCTACTATTTAAAGTAAACTGAATTTAAATTAATTGTGTGAAATCTGCCTTTATAAGCATGTGTTACAACTAACCCCCTGTCTGTTACAACTTGCCCCGCAGGTGGGGTAAATAGTAACATTTTTACTCCTGGCACTTTTGGCAATACTGCACAGAAACCATAGGTCCAGCGATCATAATTCCAGCGCTCATTTGTAGAAGAGGCTTGTGTGTTGTTGGTAAAAAAAATGTTTTGTCTACCCTATTACTTTGTTCATTTTTTGACCAAAACCAAAAAGTGTTACTTTGTGCCCCGCTCTCCCCTACTACTACTACTACTAATAATAATAATAATAATAACAACAACAAGTTAAATTTAACAGCTGAATTTATTTTTTTTTAAACCATTTTTGTGTTTCTTTGAACATTCTCAAAATGATCACTATTCAAATAGATTAGAACCAAATTATAGATTTTTTGCCATATTTGTTTGAGTTTCTTTCAAATCACATGACTTTGGGGAAAACACAGGTTGTGCAATGACAGCTGAAAACCATGATAACCCCATTAAACCCCAAATAACTCAGTTGCTCTTGTGCAACATTTGCACAACAGAGCTGAGAGAACAAAATCAGTCTGAAATCATTGGCAAACACAAGACTTAAACATTCACCATGGAGGAGCAAATTCATCCTCTTCTTTATCTGCTGCTCTGCATGAGCTGTGCTGTTCAGGCAAATAGCAATCAGAGGTAAGAATTGTACAGTGCATATAAATACTATCAATGTTGCTGTTATTACTATTGATAGGTTAAATAGTTTTTAAACCCAAAAATAAAAAAGTATCATTTATTTTCCCTCACTTGGTTTTAAACCTTTATGAGTTTCTTTGTTGAGCACAAAATAATAGATTTTAAGATTATATATTAAGAATGCTGGTTTCTGGGACCCATCAACTGCCATTGTAGGAAAAAAAATAATATATATATATCTGAAAGTCAATGGGTCCCAGCAACCAGCATTTTTCAAAATATCTTTCTTTTTGTTCAACACAGGAAAGAAACTCAAAATAGATTTTGAAGTAGTGAAGGGTGAGTAAATGATGATAAAATATTTATTTTGGGTGAACTATCACTTTAATATTAGTTAATGTTTTTATTAACATGATATAAAAATGAATGGTTCTTGTACAGGCTTTATAATAGTCATCATCAAAATCAAAGTTTCATCATATTTTTTATAGTTCATTGTTTACTAATGTTTTATATCATTAAAATATTAAATGTTAAAAGTTTAACATTAGTTTAAAAGCCCTGCAAGTTAACAAAAACTAACAAGGAACAATGTTATTGTTTATTGTAATAACTTTATTTGTGGTAAATATAATATATTTAATAATGCTATAATAAAGATACATACTGTAATAAATGTTTGTAAATTGTTTGTTGATGTTAGTAAATACATTAACTACAACATTAACTAATAAAACCATATGGTAAAGTGTTACTAGTAATATTTGTAATAATGAATAGGCAGGTGGTTGTTTTTTAGGTAATACAACACCAAAAAGTAAAAAAAAAATGATTATGATGTAACAAACATTGGATTATTTTAATGGCTGCCTTCATTTTCTCTTCATTTTTAAATTGAATCAAATTAAAACATTTAAAATACATTGAACTGATTTAAAACAGCTAATGAAGTTAAGCTAACAAAAACTTTTGTCATGTTTTGTCTTATTTATTATGTTATTGTTTATTGAATAATATTTAGTCTTTCACAACTGACCACATTCATTTAATTTTACATTCAGATTCAGCTAAATTTATGTCATGAAATTTAATTTTTATTTTTATAATTTACACCGAAGATAAAATGTCTTAATTAATAAAGCCATACACTATATATAACTATATATATATATATATATATATTGTTTTGTAGTTTTACATTTAGTTTCATCACCATTGCTTCAGTGTCACATGATCCTTCAGAAACTATTATTATATGATGATTTGCTGTTCTATTATGATCAGTTATTATTGCCATATATAAATCACTCATCAGAATCAGTTATTGTTTAATCATTTATTGCTTGGTTTAACTTTCTATCTGTTACGCAAATCTGTTTTGCTCCCTATCTGTTTTGCTAATGCAAAAATACCTTTTTAAAGTTAATAAATAAAGCAAGTTAAAGTAATCAGTGAGAGATAAAATCTATTACTGGTGTATTTATAACAGCGATAATAAGAACAACCTCTATTATTATGAAAGCCCTTTTTGCTATATGTTTATTTCAGCTACTTTCATCTGGAAGATGGTATAAACATGCTTTAGCAAAAAAGGCCAAGTACAAAAAGACATTTATTCCGACTGCTATTGGCCTTTTATGTAGGATCTTAAAATAAAATTTGTATTTCAGAATGTACAGTATTTGCGCTTGTATATTTTTATTCATTGCATTTGTATTGTTGTGTGTGAGCTTCTGACTGTGGACAATTCTCTAACCCCTTTTGTGGATATTGAATAGAAATTAACAATAATTCTTACAAGTATCATTCATTTATTCATTCATTTATCACAGTGGAATGAACCGCCAACTTATCCAGCATGTGTTTTACACAGCGGATGCCCTTCCAGCTACAACCTGTCACTGGGAAACACCTGTACACTCTTGCATTCACACACATACACTACGGCCAAATTAGATTAATCAATTCACCTGTACCGCATGGACTGTGGGGGAAACCGGAGCACCCGGAGGAAACCCACGCAAACATGGGGAGAACATACAAACTCCACACAGAAATGCCAACTGACCCAGCTGGGGCTCAAACCAGCAACCTTCTTGCTGTGAGGTGACCATGCTACCCACTGTGTCGCTGTGTTGCTCTCTTACAATTATCAATTCTGAAATATATATTTTTTTTCTTGCTTCATATTATTGTAGACACTGTAATACATTTAACTTTTAGAAATGTTTGATTTTAAAAAAATCTAAATAAGACCTTTTATTATTTAGTCTATTGTACAACATACACAGCAAAATCCTGGTAAAATTTACTCAGCTCAGAAAGTTTTTGGTCCTTAAATTGAATTAAAGTTACTCAGCAGCAGAGGTAAAGTTAATGAGACAATTAAGGGATTAATTAAATGCAGAGATGTATAAAGTACTACAGACCCAGACTTGAGTAAAAGTACAAGTGCTCTATCAAAAAAGTGACTTAAGTAGAAGTTGAAGTGCTCTTTAAGCACAATACTTAAGTAGAAGTACTACAGTATTCAACATTTTTTGTACTTAAGTATTGCAAGTAGTTTATTTAAAAATTTACTACTCAAGTACTGACAGTAAAAGTACAAGTATTGCGTTATGTAGTTATTTAAAAAAAACAGTCAAAAGACATATTGTTTTGTTTTTTTTAAATATCTTTTTTGAGGCATAGGATTATATATGATGGGTCAAAAACACCATTCAGCATGACAGCCTTTATGATAGACAGTTAACATTAGATTAGATTAGATTAGATTCAACTTTATTGTCATCACACATGTACAAGTACAAGGAAACGAAATGCAGTTTAGGTCTAACCAGGAGTGCAATAGCAGCAAGTGCAGGATACAGGTATAAGTTATAAAGTGCAGTTATAGAAAAACTATGGTGATATTTACAAATGGATGTACTATGAACATTATATACAGGTTGTGTTAGCTATGAACAGAGATTTACAATAGATGGATAAATGTACAGGTTGCTATTAATAATCAGAAGTGTGCAGATAGATAAACATAATTACAAATGTATATGTACAGTGGGTGTGTACATAATTTACAAATGTACATGTGCAGTAGGTATGTACAGTTCAAATAAATGAATCAGTGCAATGAATATGTGCAATTTTTAAATGTGCAAATGTTAAGTAGTGCAGTGATTATGATGAGTCTGAGTTATGAGGAGAGGAGAGTGGTGTGTATTAGGGGGGCAAAAAGTCAGTGGGGAGCAGAGTTCAAGAGGGAGACAGCTCTGGGGAAGAAGTTGTTCTTTAGTCTGCTGGTTTTTGTCCGGGGGAGCCTGAAGCGCCTGCCAGAAGGCAGGAGAGAAAACAGTCTGTGAGCAGGGTGAGAGGAATCTTTAAGAATACTGCGTGCTCGGCGCAGACAGTGTTTCCTCTGGATGTCCTCTATGGCTGGCAGTGTGGTCCCTGTGATGCGTTGGGCAGTTTTCACCACCCGCTGCAGTGCCTTACGCTCCGCAACAGAGCAGCTTCCATACCAGACTGTGACACAGTTCGTCAGGATGCTTTCTATTGTGCAGCGGTAGAAGTTCAGCAAGACGGCTGATGACAGCTGGTTCTTCTTAAGTTGCCTTAAGAAAAATAGGCGCTGGTGAGCCTTCTTGACCAGGCTGGAGGTGTTGGTGGTCCAGGAAAGGTCCTTGGAGATGTGGGTCCCCAGGAACTTGAAGGATGATACAGGCTCGATGGCCATCTCATTGATGTAGATGGGATCATGTGAGCCTGTTCGTCCCTTCCTGAAGTCCACAATGAGCTCCTTGGTCTTGTCGGTGTTAAGGAGCAGATTATTGTTGGTGCACCACGTGGCCAGATGCTGTATCTCCTCCCTGTAGGCAGTCTCATCATATTTCACATCTCAGTCACATAACATTATGTGAATATTGCAGCATGATATTAACCACGGGTAGCTAACGGTAGTTAACTTATCTAGCTCTTATGAATAGCTCAAACTGCTGTTTTGTGTATTATATTATCTTTAACTTGACATGTTTCTTCAAATCTGACAGTAGAGTATGCACTTCATTCTATATGAACTGTCTTTCACTCCGACAAATGCAAACATTGGTTCTAAATAGGGTCACGGGTGGTCTTTTTCCTCATCGCCACGAACAGTTGAAAGTGAAGGAGTTGAAGGTGGAATTTCTGGGTTTTCCATGTCTAAAACAAACTAAAGTGCTCTCTCTTCTTTGATCGTCTGATCAATGAATGATTGATTCGTAACATTTTTATAATTTTAACGAGTAACTATGCAACACATAAAAAAATCTGCTGGAGTAAAAGTATTAAGCTCATCGAAAATATGTACCGAAGTAAAAGTAGAAGTAGGAGAAAAAAAACAATACTCCAGTAGAGTACAGATACAACCTTTTAGCACTTAAGTACAGTAGTGAAGTAGTTCTACTTTGTTACTATACATCTCTGATTAAATGATGATTTAGCACAAATTATGAACACATGCTTTTAATAACCAGAATCTCAGAGGATAAATACAAAACTTCTGTGCAATTTTTTATAACCCTGAACGATTGTAGCATGTCAGACTGCACGAACAAGGCTCCTATGTTACACTGTGAGATCTCAGCTGTCATAAAGTCAGACTGAATGACAATGAAGACGTGCCAAACACGAAAGAAAACACCCCTAGAGTTTGACGTCATCCACCCATGACACTTTCACTATCCCGCGTTCTGAAATGATTCCTCACAGCAAACATAAACAACCTGTAGCGGCAATTGTGCACTTTTGAATCTCTCAAAATCTCAGCAGAGGATCATTAAGCAAATCCACAAACAGCAGCTTTACTTATTAACAACCTGTTTGGACTTATTTCTGCCAGACGATGTTTCATATTAGCTGCATTCTAGGCTTGAGAAAACTGGATGTCCGTCGTAGAGAAGATGCAGGTCTGTGTAGGCCACCGGCGGGTGTTAAATAAAACCTGTTCTCCTCAACAGAGACATATACATTTTTTTTCTAATGTTGTTTTTTTTGCAAAACATAAATAAAAACAGTTCATTCTCAATAAATCTCATGTGGACTTTAATGGACATCTGACAGAAATAAAGCTGTTTGTTTAAAGTTAGTTGTAGTTTTGTGTTCATCATCAGTGTGTTCATCATCAGTGTGTTCATCATCATTAGGTGTTCATCCTAAGTGTTCATTAATCACTTTATTAATCATTCAATTGTCTCATTAACTTTAACTCTGCTGCTGAGTAACTTTAATTCACTTAAAAGAGGGCCAAAATACACTCAGCTATTTATATGTTATAAAAAAAGATTGGAAATGAAAGCTATTATAGATGCAAATCAATTTAGCTTAGGTTATCAGAAAAGACTTCTGTCAAATACATAACAACTATTGCAAGATATTGATCACCAATGTACACAATAATTATCTTGTACACTTTATCCTTATAAGTTGAGACTACTCAGATGATTTGAGGAAAATTATTCCCTCAGTTTGTTCGAGTAATGAGAAATCAACAACTCAATTAATTGAGTTGACCAAATGAGGTCTCTTCATTGAATTAACTTAAATGTTTAAGTACAGATAATTTAAAATGGCTAATAAACTAAACTTACAAATTGTTCAGCTTTTATATTCTTTACTTTCTTACTACCAGGGCCGTTCATCAAAGTTGATATTTAGCCACACCATGTTTGAGTTTCATAACATCTAATTTTTTACTAGGTGGGTTGTTAGCCCAACGCTCAACCCCCAACTTGGAGGACCAGGACATACACACATACACTACCGACAATTTAGCTTATCCAATTCACCTATAGAGCATGTCTTTGAATGTGTGGGGGAACCGGAAACCCACGCGAACATGGTGAGAACATGCAAACTCCACACAGAAATGCCAACTGACTCAGCTGGGACTCATAACCAGCAACCTTCTTGCAATGAGGCAACAGTGCTACCCACTGTGCCACCATGTCGCCCCTGCGTGTATATCAATTAAGAAAAATGTATATAAGCATTTAAATACCTACTTACCAATTTCACTTGTCTCTTTTGTTAGATGGGTTTAGGTAGTGCCTTTGTCCTGCTGCGCTTCAGTAAAATTTAGCATCACAAGCATAATGGCCACCTTGTGTCGTATAACATATATTCCATATGCATCAGTATGGAAAGGCCTGAAAGACATCACAAATTATAAAACGCCATCCCCCAGTATCGACTGCAACAAACATCTTGCAAACGAGCTGAATATCTTCTATTGTAGATTTGACACCTCTGACCAGACACCTCACACCCACCCGGACCATCTCCCTACACAGCCATCAACACCTCCAGCCATCTCCCTCTCACCCCCTGCACTTCAGATCAGTGAGGATAATGGGCATCAGATCCTCAGTAAACAGCCATCAACACCTCCAGCCATCTCCTTCTCCACCCCGGCACTTCAGATCAGTGAAGATAATGTGCGTCAGATCTTCAGTAAACAGAGGAGACGAAAAGCACCAGGTCCAGATGGTGTTTCACCAGCCTGTCTGAAAACTTGTGCGGACCAACTGGCTCCCATTTTCACACAGATCTTCAACAGATCACTGGAACAGCGCAAAGTTCCATCCTGCTTCAAATGCTCCACCATCATCCCAATACCAAAGAAACCAAAGATCACAGGACTCAATGACTACAGACCTGTTGCCTTAACATCTGTGGCCATGAAGTCAGTGAAAGACTGGTGTTAGCTTATCTGAAGGACATCACTGGACCTTTGCTGGACCCCCTGCAGTTTGCCTATAGAGCAAACCGGTCTGTGGATGATGCAGTCAACATGGGACTGCATTATATCCTAGAACATCTGGACAAACCCGGGAACTATGCAAGGATACTGTTTGTGGACTTCAGTTCTGCCTTTAACACCATCGTCCCATCACTGCTCGAGAACAAACTGACCCAGCTGTCTGTCCCTAGCTCTGTCTGTCAATGGATCACCAGCTTTCTGACAGATAGACAACAGCTAGTCAGAATGGGCAAAATCACATCCGACAGCCGCACCATCAGCACTGGTGCCCCCCAGGGATGTGTTCTCTCCCCACTGCTCTTCTCCCTGTACACAAACGACTGCACTGCAAAAGACCCCTCCATTAAGCTCTTGAAGTTTGCGGATGACACTACTGTTATCGGCCTCATCCGGAACGGTGACGAGTCTGCATACAGACAGGAGGTGGAGCGGCTGGCTTTATGGTGCAGATACAACAACCTGGAGCTGAACACGCTCAAAACAGTGGAGATGATAGTGGACTTTAGGAGAAACCCTCCTGCACTCCCCCCACTCACCATCATGAACAGCACTGTGGCTGCAGTAGAGTCATTCAGGTTCCTGGGCACCACCATCTCTCAGGATCTGAAGTGGGACATTCACATAGACTCCATTGTAAAGAAAGCCCAGCAGAGACTGTACTTCCTTCGTCAGCTGAGAAAGTTCAACCTGCCACAGGAGCTGCTCGTACAGTTCTACTCAGCTGTCATCCAATCCATCCTCTGCACTTCAATCACCGTCTGGTTCAGCTCAGCTGCCAAAACCGACCTCCGTAGACTACAGCGAATAGTACGGACTGCTGAACGAATCACTGGCACTACCCTTCCCACACTTCAAGAACTGTACTCTTCCAGAGTGAGTAAAAGGGCTCGTAAAATCACTCTGGACGCCTCACACCCAGCACACTACCTGTTCGAACTGTTACCGTCTGGTCGGCGCTACAGAGCACCAAGCACAAAAACAGATAGACACAGGAAAAGTTTCTTTCCTCAGGCCATCTACCTCATGAACAGTTAAATATTCCCCTATTGTGCAATAAACGTGCAATACCTTCTCATACGCACTTGTACACAGCACCTTATAACCTGTATATTTACAACATATCTGTACATACATTCAACATCCAGATCTTTTTGACTAACTGCATCTCTGTTTAATGTTTATTGCCTTTTCTTTTCTTGTATTTAATTTTGTGTTGTCACTCGTCACTTTATGTACACTGAAAGCTTCTGTTGCCAAAACAAATTCCTTGTGTGTGTGAAGCACACTTGGCAATAAAACTGATTCTGATTCTGATATATCGACCCATCAGCACAGTTGTCAAGGCAGAATTACAAGTGCAACCAATCATTTTAAAAGAGACATAGTGAATTGTTCAAAGAAGTTCAGAGAACTTAAAATATTAGTTAAATATGTTTTTGCCTAATAAGTAAGTTAAACACACCTCTTTAACTTGGTATTTTTCAAGAGTTCACACTTAGCTGATGATTGATTATAAGCAAGTTTGGCATGCTGTCCCGGGAGAGAGCTCAAAAGGTCCTTGAGCCCTGGGCTCCCTCCTGTTTGCAGGGCGAGAGGGGAGCTTTGAGCTCAGGTAGATCTCGAGAACTCCCCCCTTTTGTAAGAGTTGATGACAGAAAATAATTGCTACGGAGAGATATGCTGATGGATAAAAGTTTGACTAGTGCTAAATTTAGATTGTTCAATTAACTTGTAGTGCATGTTTTTGGAACGTGGGAGGAAACCGGAGAACCCGGGGGAAACCCACGCAAGCACTGGAAGAACATGCTAACTTCACACAGAAACGACAGCCAGTCTGTTAAAGGACTTGAACCGGTGACATTCTTGCTGTGAGGCCGCAGTGCTAATCACTGGGCCACCGTGCCGCCCTATGAAAGGAAAAGAGGAGGAGTAGGGGTGGAAGGGGGATTCTTCAAACGAAGATGACTGTAGTAAGAAACCCTGGCTCTTTATATTGGGTTAGAAATCGTCTGATTGGTTGGTCATACATGGTTAATGCATGACCAGCTGTGTTCAATCATAATCTTGTGATCCTCTCGAAATTAGTTTATAAATAAACTTCACTAAGTACTGTTAAGTTATATTAACTTAATATTTTTAGTAAATACAAGAGTGGGGTTTACAGTGTAGATTTTCTGAAATGTGCTGTCAAAGAAGTGAAAGTTGTTGACTTTTTCATGGACTATTTTTCACTAAATGAGAAAAAAAATATTATTATTCAACTAAAACGTTATTAAGTCTTTTTTCTTTTTCTTTTTTTCCATCTGTGTGCCAGATTCCTAATCACTGCTCCAAGTGTGTTTCATGTTGGTGTAAAAGAACCTATAATGATTCAGGTCGGGGAAGCACTGCTCGGCAAACCCGTGTCCTGTCAGTTAGAAACGGAGATGCGTGTTCCCATGTCCGCAAAGGAAACCAAAACAATAAACCAAAAAGGAAAGTTTGAGACCGTGAATCTTGAGGTAATACATATCTAAGTAAAGAGATGCATTTACAAGTAAATTAAAACCACAAGCAGATTTTTATCTTTATCTTAATCTTTATCTGTGTGTGTGTTTTAGACTACTTAATAAAAGTCTAGTTTTATTACATTCCTGATAAGCATTCACAGTCTCATCAGAACTTGTATATTGTTTATTTTCTCTTCAAGATATTTGCAAATACAGTTTCAAACCTGAAGTCAATCAATGGAGAGCCTCCTTATCTAAACCTGGCATGTGAGGTTAATGGTCAGAGACAGCAAACGCGAGTTCTGGTCTCCAAACACAATGGCTACATCTTTATTCAGACAGACCAACCCATATACAACCCCACACAGAAAGGTACAATAAACACATTTTTTTTGTTTGTTTTCAACCAACAACTAAACTATTGTTACCTAAAATATCAAATATCTATGAATTGTGGATGACAGTTAATATTAGTTTAGGTTCTTCATTGCATGCATCTCTCTTGGATCGATTTATATCATGTTATATCTCTGCATATGAAATTATCTACAAGAGTATTGCAATAATATATTTCAAAAGTTTTAAATGTAAGCCATTATATAATTAATGTAGTATGTCTTAATTAGGATTGTATGTGTTTCCTGTTACAGTTCGTTTCAGAATCTTCCCTCTCGATCACTCTATGCGACCAAAATTAGAGATGTATGTTTATGTCTCTATATATGTAAGTAATATTTATTTATTTTGCATTTTGTATAACATGCTTTTCGTATCTCACATTAAAGGAATAATACATTTTAAGAATTTTATTTGTGAGATTAAAATGATTATTTCTGCAACTTCTCATTTATTAAGTTAATTGAGATACTTGAAATTGGTAAACTTATCTTCATCTATCCTCAGAATGCTGATGGTAACAAGGTCAAGAAGTCAAAGTACCGAGTGTTGGATGGTATTCTGTCAAAAGACTACAAAATTCCTGATGTTTCCAAGTATAGTTGATCTCATTTTATAACACAGCAAAAGGAAACTGTGATGCTCACTGAAATGTATATTAGCATGCGGTTCAGTCTGTTTACATGACACCATTCAGACTTTTAAGGAAATTAATTAATCTATTGAAATAATCTCTATAGACCTGGTGTATGGAAGATTACAGCACATTATGAAGGTGATGTGAACAATGCAGCAGTGCGTGAATTCAAAGTCCAGAAGTTTGGTAAGTGAAATGAAACTACACTCATAAATGTCAGTAAGAATGATTTTACTTGCATAAATTGTATTTCATCTACTGCAGCTCAAATACAATGCATTTCTGTTAGTTCTTCCCAGCTTTGGTGTTTCAGTTCACTCAGAGAAAGCCTTTCTACACGCAAATGCTGAGACATTAACATTCACTATTCAGGCCTTGTAAGTTTAAATTCAGATAAATGAATGATTGTAAATTAGTTAGATAGTTAATAGCAACAATTCTGTCATTTAAAAAAAATAGAATTAGCACTAAAATTAAGGAACTAGATTGAAAACTGTTCTTGTTTTTTTGTCTTTGTAAACTGAAAGATATTCATATGGTAAGACCATTGATGGTGGTTTCCACTGTCGGTTTGGGATTAAAAAAGACAAGTCAGAGAATAACCCTGAAATTGAATTCATCAAGGGATTGGAGAAAACTGGATCTGTAAGTAAATAAATAAATATGTGTCTCTAAGGCATATAACCTCATAACCTCTCTTTGACCCAGAAAAGTGTGTTTTTCATTGTTTAAAAATGTGCCCTTAAAACCATTTAAATACAAACAATTGACAGATTTCAATTATTTAAAAGACGCATTCAAAGCAAATGTTAAATGTTTGTCATTTTGGGCTCAACTTTTTTATGGAGTGCCATTAGGTGCCAGAAAAAAGAAAAATATAATATAATAAAAATAAAATTCTAAAAATAATACAAATATAATTTGTCAAATATATTTCGTCACCTTGGAATGATAAGGTTCTATCTGCGTTCTGAATGATTTTGAGATATTGAGCTTTAAAGTTTTTGCATTCCATACCAAACAGTATGTGTGTAACATTTGTTTTTTTAAATAAAACATCTTAAAATGTAAACAACATATAAAAAACATCTCATAATGTAAATAAGTTGTCATTTAATAAGAACATGTCAATAACTCAATTTTGACAAAAATGTCAGACAGAACCTTATAATTCTAAGGTGACGATTTGACATATCCTTGATATATTGCACATTTTAAGTGAATTGTGTTTACAAACATGTATTTGTATATCATGTATGTTGATGAACTATGATTCTTTGGGTCCAAACTAGCCTTGGATGTGAAAATTACAGATTTTGTCTTGTTGATTGCTAATGGTGTCTTACCTTTTGTAGGTGAAAGAAGGCCTTGCAAAGATAACAGTTAACATTTCCGACATCACCCAAAAACTGGACACAACATTAGAAGAACTGGCAACAACTCAGACCCGATTCTACATTTTTGCCACAGTGACGGATATTTTAAGTAAACACTCATAAAATCAGTTTTGTCATTATTTAAATTTTAAGGCACTAAAAGTGCAACAAAAAACATGAACATACTTTTTATGATCACATTTTATAATAAAAAAGTTATACTTTTATTTGATATATGAATACAATCAATTCCTCACCTAAAATGACTGTACACATCTCAAAAGGTGGTGAGGTACAGGAATCTGAAACTTTCCTTCCTGTTGTTTTGAGTCTGTACAATGTGGATCTGTCTCGGACAAGACTGTTCTACACACCTGCATTTCCTTTACAGGCAGTGGTAAAGAAAAAAATATATATCTATAATGTTTATAATTACAATACAATGATCATATTATACTGGCAGTCAGAGAGTACTGTAATTCACTACTAATCAGTTATTATAATTCTTCAAGGCAGCTTAAACAAATTTGGTAATATTTTGTTCATGATTTCATTCTTTGATATAAGTTATTTATGTTTTTGTTTAGGTCACAGTCCATCACCCAAATGGTTCTCCTGCTGAAGGCGTTCAAGTGAAATTAGATGTCTCAAACACTAAAGAAAAGTCTACAGTTGTTACTACTAATAAAGAAGGAATTGCACTTTACAGTTTTAACTTAGAAGGAAAGCCACCTTCAGTTTTAGTGCAGGTTAATACATCCAAATACACAATACTTGCAACAACAACAAAAAAAAACTCACTCCGAAGTTGTTCCAAACCTTGAACAAAACCAAAGACATTTTGAAGAATGGGGGTAGATGAAAGCTATTCATTTTTAATCAATCAGTTAATCAATTAATCAGTCAATTCTTCTGCATTCAACAACATAAAGAAGCTCTCAAAATTCTGGGACAACTTGAGGTTGAGTAAATGATGGCAGAAATGCCAGCTGTTAGTTGAAATATCCTTTAAAGCTAGAGCACAGAATTATTGTGTTTGATGTGTTAAAAGCATATACTTTCAAAAATGATTTCAAATTCTCTGCTATGTAAGGTGTATTATCCTAATTGAGTATTTTCTACAGGCAACTGTGGATAATGCCAAGTTAACAAGAGAAGTGCATCCAATGAAATCCACAAACTTCCTTTATATGAGTGTTACCAATAAGGTCTTGTCATCAGGACAGTTTCTGGAAGTGACATTTTACCCCAAAGGTAACCCAGAAGATGGGCAAATATATTATATGGTAAGTATTGTCATAAAATGTATCACAAAATTAAAGTGAAGTTACATCTGCAGTTCTTTACAGTTTATTATTACTGTTTTCCATTAAAATATATGTTAATTTAAGAAAATTATTGTATAATTTTATTTGCTCTATTTTTTCAGTTTGCTTTATTATTATTATTATTATTATTATTATTATTATTATTATTATTATT
>CAIGQZ010033112.1:1138057-1158149 GCA_903798205.1 Danio tinwini
TTATTATTATTATTATTATTATTATTATTATTATTATTATTATTATTATTAATTTGTTTTATTATCTAAAATTGGTTTAATCATTCTATTATTATGGTTTAGCTCTGTGGGTTGGGACTTGTAATACATTATATTTAACCACTCACTTTTAAACAAACAACAATGTGGGCTGTTTATTTGGAACTGTTGCAATATAAACATCCACACAAGACTCTTGGTAGGCCATTTATATGCCTATTCTTGTAAAAAAATATATATATAAAAAAACACAGCTATTACCCAGTTTTTCCTGCATTTTGCACCTCCATCACTGGGCAAAGATTACTTGGATCTACACATTGTCAACAGGTCCAGACTTTATAGTGATAGACTGGCAAAAAGAACAAGGAACAGTTTCAGAAGAGATTTTGATGATTTTTTTTGTTTGTTTCTTTATTTTATGGTTTTTGCCTTGACAGCAAATTAAATGAATAACTTTGTTTCATTTTTACTTACATTTGGTTGCTTAAAAACAGAACAACTGAAATATGAAAATAAGCCAGTAAATTATTTTAAAAACAAGTAATATTTTAAAATGCAACAGTTTCTGTTCTCTGACACATTTATCTTAATCTAAAGCTTAGTCTATGTTTAGATGTTTTTCTACCCTTTCCTACCCTGATAATTCTTAAAGTGATCATTCAAGCACAAATGAAAATGTACTCACCCTCAAGTGCATACAAACATTTATGACTTTCTTCTGTTGAACACTAAATATTATTTGAAGAAAGCTGAAAACCTGTAACCATACCTGTCTGTAGTATTGGAAAGACAAATACTTTAAAAGTCCAACATTTTATATATATATATATATATATATATATATATATATATATATTTGCACTTAACAGAAGAAAGTTATTTGTAAAGGTTTGAAAGGGTGAGTAAATGATTTTCATTTGTATGTGTGAACTGTCCCTTTAAGAAAAGCATGTGTCTCTTCAGATTGTCAGCAGAGGTATGTTGAGATCAGAAGGCTCTGTTGCATCAAGCTCTGAAGTAAAACAATCCATCAAAATCAGCCCAGACATGATCCCATTCTTCAGATTGATTGCTTTTTACTATGACAAAGAGGGTGAAATTATTGCTGATTCTGTATGGGTAGACGTAGAGGACACTTGTGAGGGAGAGGTAAACAATAAAAAAGTCAAAATGTTAAAGTTACTTTTTCAATAATAAACAAGTACTGTACAAGTTTAATGTTCTGCTCTCTTGTCCCCTATTTAGTTTGACATACAACTGCATCATAATTATGGCAATCATAATTATAAACCTGAAAGCACAGCTGAGCTTGACATTGATGTAGGAAAACAGAATAATGCAAAAGTAGCCTTACAGGTTGTGGACAAAGCCATTTACGCCTTGGGGGCTCAAAACAAACTCACTCAGAAACAGGTGTGTACTTTTATTTTTGTGCCAGATAGACAATGGATGTTGGATCCTGAGTGTTTTTTTTTATTGTTATTTTCCTGTGCAAAGGTGTTTGCCTCTATGAAGTCTTATGATCTGGGGTGTTCTTATGGCGGTGGAGAGAATACAGCAGCTGTTTTTAATGATGCTGGCCTGGCCTTCATCTCTCATTCCACCACAATTCGTTCAATGATGAGAAAAGGTGTGAAATCAGACCAAAATTTTCTTTGGTCAGGGGTGTCCAAACAGACTGTATCCGAAATCGGCTCCTATACCCTTAAATCCTAATAAACGAGGGAGCGGCCATTTTTCGTTGTGACGTTGTAGCCAAGAGAGATTAACGAGCTGCAATAAAAAAAAACGTGCAACTAAAAAATAATGACAGCAAATTGAGAAAATGTCTTCATTAGTTTGACAGCACACGTGCTGCACATCGTCACAATGCCTTTTCACACAATGCAAGCAATTAACAAAACATGCTGCATTTTCTCACAACACAACAGAAATAGCTGCGTCCCGAATAGCACACTATGCACTTAGACAATGCACTATGTATACACTATGCACTATGTACTTATGCACTTACACACTCAACAGCATAGTATATGTATGTAGTGTTATCCCAAATGGAACACTAATATTTTCTTTACTAAATAGGAATTCAAACCGTTTCCCTGATGACCCTTGACAGTTGCCATATTAGTGAAATAAATGACCAAAGTACCAAATTATACCTGCCATAAGTATAACCGCATTCACCATTTTGCTTTCACAATCCAAAATAAATAAAGTTACCCTTCTTAAGGGAACTCCAACATGTGCCTGTAGGAAACAGACTTTTGGGAGTTCCTCAGATGACCTATCACTCTGAAGAATAAGAAAACGGGTCAATGAAAAGCCAATTGAATTGGCTGAGCTTGGCTCCACAGCTGATCCTGATGAGCCATTATCAGTGCTATATCAGTCAGCTGCTGGAGTCAGCTCACTAGAATTGTTGCTTCAGACTCGATCGCAAGACTGAAGACACGCTATCTGCCAACCTGATTTTAAGTTTACTCACCAGTGCGGTAGAAGACGTGACAGTGGCGGTAGATCTGGGGTTCCTGTCCCCTGAGTGATTCGCTGGTGTGCATAAAAGAGCAGTTTCCATTTAAAGAGGCAGATTCCCTAAGAGAACAATACAGTCAATCAACACATCTTTTTAAAGACACTGTTCTGACTGTGCATTTCTGGATGCGGTGATTCTTATCTCCGGATGATGGGCACGGGTATTGCATCACAGGTCTGGGGGTCCAGCATGTCGATGCAGTGCCCGCGGACAGCTCATGCCCTTACTGTGAAAGCGGTTAACACAAGGGAAGATCTGAGGATCACAGTGGGGGTTTATTCGTCGCCTCCGAGCCTGCCGACCCCCCACTACTCCACAGTGCGCCCCATCCAAACTGCACGTGGTTGTACGGTTTATCCCTACAGGATGCTTGATGACAACAGAGATCAAAGGTCCATCGCGACATTGGCGGACGAGTTGTTATGCTCAAATGACAGACTGGGCTCGCTTCCATCCTACGGCATGTATGTGCGGTCACAGTTCTCGAATCAGACATAATGGCTGCGCTTCCTGGGCTGCTTTGGCTGTGCAGCTGGAGATGGCTTCTCTCCCAATCTCACCGCTGGACCGACTAGAGGGTGTGACGTGCGGGCTGATGTAAGATGAATCTTCCAGCTCCCGTCCACTTCTTCCCAGGGGCGCACAGCAAGCACACACTGGCATTGAGGGCGTTTTTCTCCGCCCGGTGCACGTGCGCTTCCGCCTTCACCTACCTTGATGGCGAGGCGGCTAGTAGGTATGAAGCTATTCCTGAGGTGGTGGGCGCCCCCCCGTCCAAGGTGGGTAGGTCATCTGTGTCTCTCATGGCCAGAGCCCACACCGCTGTGGGCCATGCCGCTTCTGCCTTGCACCACGCTGACAAAGTACGCTTTCTCAGTGTGCCCATATCACACCGTCGGGGGATGGTACCCAGGAGTCCTCGGTGGTGAAAGATCAACCGTGCGCTATGGAGCAGGTCAGCTCTTGGTGGGCTCGGAAAACTGCTCTTCCCATCAGACCTGTTCGCGCTGGCTTTTCCTCGCCGAGAGTGATCTTCCCGCAATTCCAAATTGCTCCGTCGTCACTGCCCATTCCATTGGCTAGTGAATTCGCTGAGCATTTTGCTGGTGTGCACAAAAGAGCAGTTTCCATTTAAAGAGGCAGATTCCCTACAAGAACAATACAGTCAATCAACACGTCTTTTTCAAGACCCTGTTCTGACTGTCTGGATGTGGTGGTTCTTATTTCTGGATGATGGGCACGGGTATTGCATCACAGGTCTGGGGGTCGAGTATGTCATAGCAGAGCCCGCGGACAGCTCATGCTCTTAATGTGAGGGCGTGGCTGTTGCACAGCTGATATAAGATGAATCTTCCAGCCCCTGTCCACTTCTTCCCAGGGGCGCACAGCGAGCACACACTGGCATAGAGGGCGTTTTTCTCCGCCCGGTCCACCTGCACTTCCGCCTTCACCTCCCTTGATGGCGAGGCTGCTAGTGGGTATGAAGCTATTCCTCAGGTGGTGGGCGCAGCCACCTGGAGGGGTAAGCTAAGACCCCCATCCAAGGTGGGTGGGTCATCTGTGTCTCTCATGGCCAGAGCCCACACTGATGTGGGCCATGCCGCTTTTGCCTTGCACCACGCTGACAAAGTACGCTTTCTCAGTGTGCCCATATCCCACCGTCGGGGACTGTACTCAGCAGGAGTTCCGGTGGTGAAAAATCGGCTTGGAAAACTGCTCTCCCCATCAGACCTGTTCCCGCTGGCTTTTCCTTGCTGAGAGCGGTCTTCCCGCGGTTCCAAATTGCTTCGTCATCACAACCCATTCCATCCTCCTCTACAAGCGAACCTGAGACGGGCCGCTTGTAGAGAAGGAGAAGAGGAGGAGGCCGGGGCTCCCCCACGAATGAACGTAGCGATCCGAAAAGAGCAACTTTTCCTCCGTCTGAGTGTTGAAGACCAATTGCTGCCAGCATGGGATGAGCTGCCTTCCAGCTCTCAGCTTTGGTGCATTTCACCACAGGATTGAGGGCGCCAGAGGATGAGCTCCTTTCTCGCACCTCCAGCCACTCCACAGGATCCTGGGAGGAAGGTAAGAGTCAATCTTTTATTTTCACCTCTTCCTTGGTGAAATGCTCCGCTTCCCGGGATGAGCACTCCCCATCCCAATGCTGCACATTCTGACTCTGTCAGCCTGGTTAGTTCTGCTCAGCCCGTTGTGGTAGCTCATGTGGACGGTCAGACTTGGCTATGTGTTCATATTCGCTATTGGCCTCCCCAGTTCACAGGTGTGTATTTAAGCAATCATCGCTATGCCACCCCCTGTCTCGTGTGAGAAGATTGTTATCCTCCTGGCAAAGGATGCAATTGAGCCAGTACCTCCAGCCGAGATGAGAAGTGGGTTTACGCCCCCCTTCATTGTATCCAAAGAACGGTGGGTTATACCAATCCTATTTGCGCATTTTGATCTGTCATCTGTTCAGGATGCCGATCGAGATGCTTATGCAGAAACGCATCCACCAGTGTGTCTGTCCGTGGGACTGGTTGCAGCTATAGACCTGAAGGACGCTCAGTCCATGTCTCGCTCTCTCCCTCCTTATACTTTGATTTTTTTCAGTGTGCGATGGGGGGCTGAGCATGGTAGTAACAGTCCTCCCCTTTGGGCTCTTTCTGTTTCCATGCGTGGAGGATGCCCTGTGCCCTTTTGGAGGACGCGCATCGACATTTTTGATTATTTATTGACTGTAATTTATTTTTTAGGTCTCTAAACTGGTCAATTATGCACAGGGTCCTGGTGTTCCGGCACCTCAGCCTGTTCGGGTTTCAGGACAACGAAGAATGAGCAGGCTCTCCCAGGGTACAGCTTCTCTCGTCTCGGGTTGGAGCTGGACTAGACAATTAATTCGGCAGTTATAGTGGTCTCACAAAAGTTTTTCAGAGGCTCCTGGGGCATATGACATTTGTAGCCACTATCGCGTCACTCAATTGTTCATATGAGACTAATTCAGTGCTGGTTTTGCGATCGAGTCCCCAAATGGGCATGGCTCGCAGAGACACACCGGGTGTTTGTCACCATGCTGTGTCTCCGCATCTTCAGCCCCTAAATGGATCTTGCCCTCTACGGGCCTGGGTGTCCTTAGAGCAAGTGTCCAGTCATGCTGTCATTTTGACAGATGCAGATGTAGCTGCATGTTAGTAAACCGGACCCCAGTTGCATTGGCATTTCAATTGCCTGGAGCTGTGGGCACTGTTTCTAGCTCTCGGCCGATCCCTATCAAAGCAGGAGGGGAAAACACGTGTTGGTTAGGACGGCCAGCACGGCTGTGATAGCATACATCAACCGTTTGGGTGGTGTGCGCTACCGCAGCATGTCTCAGTTCGGTCGCCATCTGCTTCTCTGGAGTCTTGCATCTTAATAGCTGCACTGTTCATATCCCGTACAAACTCTCCTTGCCAGCTTACATGCTCTCAGGACAGTTATGTTTCCCGGAGAACGGGGACTCCACCCCGGTTCGGTCCAGCTGTTATGGTTATGCTTCAGAGAAGCCCAGGCCATCCTGCTGTTTCTCCCTAGTGGCCCTACACTGGCTGCTTTCCCTGCTCTGCACAAATGCGCTGGCTCTCAGCTGGCACGGGTTTACGCAATATGCGTTTTGTTTTCCCCAGTGAGTCTGCTCGCAAAGATACTGTGCAAGGTCGAGGTGATGAGGAGCGGGTCTCGCTCGTTTCGCCTCCTTAGCCCAACTGGACCCGAGTTTCTGAACTCACACTCCTCATGATGGCCCTCCCTGACGAATTTCCCGGAAAAAGCACTTCCTTTTTCTGGAACGGGCACTCTCTGGCACCCGTGCAGGGCTCTGAAACCTCCTTGGATGGTTTCTAGACAAAGAGCGGTGGACTTAGGTGACCTAGCAGTGCGATGGTTAACACCGTCACTCAGGCTAGAGCACCCTATTAGGCATGCTTATGTACTGCAGTGGTGTTCGTTGTGTGGGAATTCTCTCTGAGAAAACCCCCGGACATGCCAGATTAGTGTTGTGTTTTCTTTCTTCAGGATAGCTGGAATGCAGGCTGTCTCCCTCCACACTGAAGGTTTGGTGTGCGGGCATCCCCGTTATCTCTGAGGATGGAAGCGCGCCTCATCAGCCGTTTCCTCAGAGGCGCGTGGCGCAAGATGTTTAATTCCATCCCCGCCCCCTCTTTCGCCCTCTTGGGATCTCTCTAGCCCCAGCGTTTATGATTAGGTTCATAGAGCCACATTAGTATTTATAAGTTTTCTGTCCTTTAGGCAGCTCTGCTGATTGCGTTGGTATCAGGAGGGTTAGGATTCTGGTGGCATTTTCAGTTCACTTCTTTTCACCCTGCTGATTACTGGTTACCCCGGTCAATCGGGATGAAATTAAGCTCGGTGTCAATAAATGCTTGCTGTGTCAGGCTCCCTAACCTGGAGATGCGTGCCCAATTTCTATTCTACTAGTAAGTTTCCCTTTTTAGGTGAACTCTAGAGAATTCCTCCGATGCCCCCAGCACCTGACCCAGCAGAGGAGTCGAGTGCCTGGCTCAGTGTGTTGTCTGGTATGCCCATCTGGTCTACCCGCATACTAAGGTTGTGTGCCGGCTATGTGCATCCCCTGTATTGGTGATGCCATATGCATTATTTATCACAGTGTGTTCCCCCTTTTTAAGTGGACTTGTGTCTTCCCTAACCGCTAACCAGCTTATTATATGTAGCACTTCCCCTCATTAGGGCTAGTCCATATACTCTATTACCATCAAGTCTTCCCTCTTGAGTAGCAGGAGGTTTTTGCAGTGTCCTCCCCCCTTCAGGGACTGGCACGCTTTCCCAACGTACTGTCGTATTTCTAAAATCCCCAGTCTATATTAGCTAGGTAAAAGCACATTACGACTCCCAATCTAAATTCTTATTATTACTTAGTACTTATTGCCGTAACCCACGTTGCCCGAATAGGGAACGGAGATGTGTGTCTACACTGCCACAGCACCTGAGTCTCCAGCTAGGACTTGAGTGATCGGCTCTTCAGCAGGCAAATTCTAGTGAGCTGACTTCAGCAGCTGACTGATATAGCACTGATAATGGCTCATCATGATCAACTGTGGAGCCAAGCTTTGCCAATTCAATTGGCATTTCTTTGGCCCGTTTTCTTATTCTTCAGAGTGATAGGTCATCTGACGAACTCCCAAAAGTCTGTTTATTACAGACGCACATATCCGTTCCCTATTGGGGTGAGTTACGGATGCAACCAGGACGTTATCCAACATGTGCGCCTGATAGCTCCGCCCCTTCCACTACGTGATCAAAGCAGCAGCTGTTGAGTGCGTTGTGTCCAACATTCCACACATAATTTTAGTGGTTAAATAAATGCATCATCCATGTAGTTAAAGTGCACTTATTATTTTTAGAGTTTTAAGTGTGAATGCACTACTTATACTACAAAATTGCATATAATAGTGCATAAGTATGCAATTTGCAACGCTAAAACGTGACGGACCCAGCTTTTTAGGGTATGGTTATTAAGGCTAACAAATTCTAAACGAAAATTATGATATCACAATAAACAAACAAAAAACTCACCTTTCAAAGATCACCTACAACTTCACTGAACATTAGTCATGGCACAGCAGATGCCAAGTTTTTGGGTCCCCTTAAAACATTTTCGTTGTGTTCTGTTCTATTTGTGTTCTGAGAAAATGCAGCATGCTTTCGTAAATTGTTTGAGATGTGAGAAAATGCAGCACGTTTTATTAATTGTTTGCGTTGTGTGAAAATGCAGCACATTTTTTAAAGGGCACCTATTTTACCCCTTTTTTAAGATGTAATATTAATATTATGGTTCTTCTGAGTGTGCCAGTTTAGGTTCAGTTCAAAACACAATTCAGATTTTTTTATTATGATGTGTTAAAAAGTGCCATTTTGGGGGCGTGTACACAGTTTGCTGTTTTAGGGGCGTGTTGCTTCACATGAAAATTAGTTTCGACTTCCCGCCCAAGTTAACAAGGGGGCGGAGCCAAGAGCTCCCCCGCTTTGTGTAATAGACAGGCAGACAAGAGAGAAGCAACATGAGTGTACCAACCAGGTATAACCAGCTGTACTTTTACGACTCAGACACAGACCAAGCAGAGAGTACAAATCATTTGTGTCTTTGTGTAGTTTTACAGCCAACTGTGTGCTAGTTTAAAGCTCCGAGCTTGTAGCCTACTCTGAAACTAATAAAGCACACTGAATTAACTTTGACTGAAGGGCATCACACACCGGATGCACCGTGACACGGCGCACACATACATGACAGTTGAAAGTATCACACACTTACAGTGTCGGTGTGTGTCACCTGTTAGAAACTTATGTTTAGAATTCAAAAAAGCATGCCGCTGCGTGGCGCGACGCTGCGTGTCGCCAAGCAGCACTTCTGGTTGACCTGCTTGATGGACCGGACGCGCTGCTCAGAGCCATGACGCGGCACACCAGACGCGCACATTCGCATGTTATTTAAAATGAAACTATTCAGATAACGCTCTGTGGCGCGGCAGAAATATAAACAGTGTCCTGAGCAGGGCCAGCGCATCTATAGAGGCGACCTAGGCGGCAAAATAGTGAGCAAACCCCACGGTCGTCACTTTCACTCGCGACAACTTGAAATGCATGGCGCTGCGCGTCGTTAGTTCATTATTACCAATGGAGGGACGAGCACATGAGGCAGCGCGCTCGCACTTTCCAGCTGCACCTAGTTAAGATGACAGGGAGCTACTGTGACCGCTGGAAATGCAAACCGCTGAAGTTTAATGAAAACACAATGAAAAGTACACATGTATGCAAACACACCAAAACTTACAAACACTGGCGGCAAGGAGAGCAATAACGTGGTGAATGTTGAGCCCAATGAGCCTTACATCTAAAAATAGAGCAAGGGTGTTTCTTTGGTGACGTTGCTTTGACTCACACGCTGAAAATGGTGGACGTGAAACAACATACTGAGGAGATGGTAATGGCCACCTGTCAATCAATATTGGTGGGCGGGGGGACCGCACTCCTACGTCAAGTTGCGGTCGATCTCAAAACAGCTCCAATTGGTCCACCATTTTTATGTTGTTAAATTGAAAAAAAAGGACTGAGTGTGTTTATATCAGCCCAATATGACGGTCTATACACTATACCTACACATATGTCTGTCCAAACAGCTTGAAAAGTTGATTTTTCACCATAGGTGCCCTTTAAAAATGTGTTAGCGTCGTGAGGATTTGCAGCACATGTTGCCGTTTTTTGTAATTGCACGTGTTTTTTTAAATTGCAGCACGTTAAGCTCTCTCGGCCACCGTATATAGTGTTCTGAACTGCATACAATCAATCCCACAATCACCACAATTTATACTTCTGCTTCTGCGTCAAGTGATCGCCGTAACCCACGGCGTATGCCTTGCGCGTAGCCTTGCATTTATACTTCTGCGCGCTGTTTCTGTTTCTCTGCCAAACACTTCTGAAACGCTAGTTGGCAGTAGGTGTTTATGTTTATCTGTGTCGAGTTTCTTCGCTGGTGTTTTGTTTTTTTCCGAACACTTCCTTAATGTACAAGTGGCTCAAATTCGCTCATTTTGAGGCGGGAACAGGCGGACGTGCAATAACTTTAACCATAAGGTAAACACAAAACAACAAACTCCATCCAGAGCTCCATCACGGGACTCCACACTTGTAAACACTCGCTGCATCACGCTCGCACGGCTCTCACCTCCGCCCACGCTCGTCAGCGCTACCAAGCCGACCAATCACAGAGCTTGCGATACGCGTACGCGTTACATTTATCAAGAGGTGCGCTTTAACGTCACCGACAGTTAGAGCGAGGGGCTATGCGTCCACGCGTAGGCTGCGCTGTAGCATATGCATGCGCTTGACGCAGAAGTATAAATCAGCCTTTACAGATATACAACCCATGTACACTCAACAGCTATACCCATAATGCACAGTGAGAGTTCACGGTCCAAATAAATTTCTACATCCGACCACAAGATGGCATTCACTGTGTAATCCAGGGGTGTCCAAACTCGCTCCTAAAGATCCAGTGTCCTGCATATATAGTTCCAACCCCAATTAAGCATACCTGAACCAGCTAATCAAGCTCTTACTGGGTACACTAGAAACTTTCAGGGAGGTGTCTTGAGGGAAGTTGAAGCTAAACTATGCAGGACACAGGCCCTCCAGGACCGAGTTTGGACACCCCTGGTGTAATCCTATCATAAGTTTCAAAATGAAATATTGTTTAATCACAGTAACTTTTGTATACATGACAGAAATCAGAATACTTATATTACTAAGAGACATCTCGCTAAATGTTAAATAATTATCACAGGGTCTGACCAAGAAGTGTAATCTGTCTGAAGGATTTATCAACCAGAAAAACACAAACAAAATGGCATCCCTTCCAGTGCACTCCACACACTCCTTTGAGTGGACTATATTAGTGGACTAGAGTAGGGAGTAGTGATTGAAGGTTAGTGGGCGATTTGAGATACAGATATCTTGAAGTAGAACTGTTTACCAAGTGTAGAGTTTACCTAAACTTAGATTAAGGACAGGGCCCTTTAAGGACAGTGCTTGGACTCCCCTGCCCTAGAAAGAAACAAACTGTCGCCATGCTTATTGTCTGTACTTGAATATTCTGCAACATTTAAATAGCATTTTTCTGTTTATTGTCTAGGTGTCAGCTGCGAGTCTGGTTTTAGACGCAACAAACGTGATATTGATGTTCAAGCAGAAATGGCTAGAAAAGGTGTAGTATTGTCAGTTGAATATTTTATTTTATGTTTTATTTAACAAAATGGCAGTCACCTTGTACTTTGATGCACCCAGGGGTATTACTTCAAAGTATTTGTAAAAAGTGGTTCTGTGAAAGTAAAAACAATGAGTGAAATAGTATTTAATTAAAAGTTCTTCCCAAAAATATGCTTGAGTAAAAGTGAAATTGTATTTTTGAATTGAACTAAAGTAATTCAAACATAAATGTAATAATAAAAACAAGGGATGATAGTCAGTTTGAATCTTCTAATGCAAAGTGAAATAAGTAGCAGGTCTAATTGGCATGCAACTGTTGGGTTAAAAGGGGCAAACAAAAAAATTAATACAAAATAGACACTTTATTTGGTTTTGCTTCACTTGTTGTTAACTTCTGTTTACATCTTTTGACCTGCAGAGGCTGCGTTTAAGAAAGCAGAATTACAGAAATGCTGTCGCCATGGATTCACCCAGATTCCTATGAAGTTCACTTGCGAGGAACGAGCAAAAAGAGTGCGCAAAACCGAAAGCAAAGAGTGTGTGGATGCCTTCAGGGAGTGCTGTGAGTTTGCAACAAAGCTGAGAGACAAAAAGAGGAGAGAAGATCTGAGGACAGGACATGGCAGAAGTGAGTATAACATCATGTACAAAATACAATTTTCAATAAACACTGAAGTATTTTATTAGTTTTGATCATTTATTTACATAACAAACTAAGCTTTTGGCTCCTCAAAGCACAAAATTGGTGACAGACATGTGTGAGTACCAAAATGATGTTGAAATACATGGCCAATTGTGCAAAAATTGTTAACGGGCATATATATGAAAACATTGTCACCTGTACAAAAAAACATGTTCAAAAACAATGATTTTTTTTTCTTTTTGTACATTATTGTTGTGTAAATATAAACTTAATGGAGATCTGTATAAACATTTTTATTTACATTATTTAATTTTCACAGCTGTTAATTCTAATGAAGTCGAGGAACTTTTTGACTTTGAAATACAAAACATTCGTCATTATTTCCCTCCAAGCTTTGAGTTTAAACAGATTGACTTGAAAGGAAAGGTTAGGTGAGTATCTGTCAATATTTGCACATCGTTACATGTTCTATTAATAGGGTTATTATCTCTATAAAGTACCTTTGATGTCCCACAAGATTAAATCAGTCCTATATGAACATAATGCGAAATAATGAAATTCAAGATGTTTTAATATAATTGGTTAAACCTTTACACACGTGGAGGTAGAATTATAACTGTTTTGAAATATTTTTTTGTCCATTTTTGCCATATTCTTTCATTAAATGGATGTGATTTTGCCATGTCCCACACACTGCTCAGTCTAAAAAGTAGGTAAATCAGATCAAATAAAAAAAATATTTTAAATATTATTTTTGTCTTAAACAAGTTAATTGACAAAATAAGTCATTTCGATCACTTATTTTGTTTTTATATTATTAATCATATTGCACGTTTCCTAGAGATTGCTGTCTACCCTGTCATGATGTGGTAAATGCCCCTTTAAGAAACCCTCTGATGTACTCATTGACATCCCCATGCTCATTTTGCCTTTCTTTAGAGGAGGTTAAAACATCTGGTGTGCACACATAAAGTGTCTACACTTATGTTTCCTATTTTTTCTCATATTGTGTTTGAAACTGAACGTTGTCTAGCTTAACGTGTCCACCTTGTCATAGTGAAATATTATTTAATATTTAAAAAATCTGAAATTTAAAATATAGCTTTTAAACTGTGTACAAAGAGCTTAAATAGGAAAACACTTTGCCAGCTGCAGGTACAACCTGTGTTGAATAAATGCGATCTTTAGCCCTAAATGTCCTCCCTGCCATGGTCCTCCACCCTGTCACAAATCTTCCCTTGACAGGGTGGACATATGCATTGTTATTGACACTTCATTTATTTTTTTAATATTTTATTGCTAATTAGTAAATGTTTTTGTTACAACACTTAAACGCACACATACTACACCAGTAGATGCAATACATGAGTGGACAATACAAACCTTTTGGCAATATCGGTCAGTCTATATAAAGGATATCCTTTTAAAGTCCATATGAAGCTCATTGACTGTTTGAAATACAAATACAGCCCTAAGTATTTCTACATGTATGTGAACATCTGTAATCTAATTATTTACCTTATTCTGGAAAAAAAAAAAGTATTATTAAGATGTTTAACTTGCTTCCAACATTCCCGTCACTTCTCTAATACAATGTACAATGTTAAGATTTACATTCATTAGCAAATTTAATTTATTTTGAAGGACAATAATATACATTTTATAATCACACTGCAATGAAAATATACTTATACTACTTTGAATTTGTCCATCACAGGGTTGACACAATTTGAGGTTTGTTTACTATTTTTCTGCTTGCAGTTTGTTTGTAAAAAGTGCAGAAGGTTAACCAACATTAATTTCTTACAGCAATTTTTTTTTATTAGTGTTGATGTCTCAAAGGCACTTTATAGTGATAATGACCCAATCAATACTTGCCTAGTTCATGATTCACAGGTGTTACTGTTTATTTACACTTTTGAATTTCATTATGGGAACAATATTATTTAAAAAATAGAGGAGTACCCATGATAAGATATTGTCATGATTCAATATTATTGCAATTTTGTTCTATATATTGTGATATTGTGCAAGGAAAGTTGGTTTGTTGCACTTCAATTTAATTGCTGTAGAGTAAAATGAAGCAGACAAACTGATCAACACTTTAATGAAAACCTGTCATAAATGTTGCATGCACTTTTCTGTAATGGCGCCATCTATATTTTACTAACTTGCTGCATGCTGAAGGTGACCCCACTAAACAGAAAAAATTGAATTCAACACCAACACCTACTACTAAACTTATTAACATGACAATCTGAGCAGAGATCCACCTGTACCATAATGCAGTTTATAAGCATAAGTAAATAGAAAACACCAATAAATCACAAAATATGGAAAACTGTTATGTTACTGTGTTCACAATAAAGGCTTTAACTAATGCAATACTTTGAGTGCTTAAGAAGTGAGAAACTAAGAGAAAATGTGGAATTGCATCATAAAATGTCTTTATTAAATATTCTTTCAGGCACAAAATCCATTTACCCCATTCTATCACAACATGGGAAATCCAGGCTCTCAGCTTATCTCCATCTCATGGTAAATTTTCCTCTCTTTGCTTTTAAAATAATTTTTTAGTTCACAATTTAGGTGAACTATAAGCTAAACTTTTTTTTGACCTACAGGTTTCTGTGTGGCAGAGCCTGTTGATCTTACTGCATTTAAGCCAGTGTTTATTTCTCTGAGGCTTCCCTATTCAGTCAAACGCTATGAGCAACTGTCTATTGTTGCAGTGATCTTTAATTATGGCAAAATGGAAATGGAGGTTCGTTTAAGACATTTATTTCTTTGTTTGTTTCTTTGTTTGTCGTCACTCATTTGTTAATTTATTTAAACTCTTGAGTGGCTAACTCACTCCTTGAAGAACCTGTACAGTGTAAGTACACAACAAAAAATCACACCACAATAAAATGTAACATGAAACATGTCATCTCAATTATATTTTTTGTGAGAAAAAAATTATAAATATTTCTGCACTATGAAAAAACATTTGTTTAAAGAACTGTTCACTTAAAGGTTGTTTGAGGAACCTAAAATAGTTAATCTATAGTGTTTTATGTGTGTGTGTGTGTGTGTGTTTGCGTGTGCGTGCGTGTGTGTGCGTGTGTGCGTGCGTGTAAGATAAGGCAATTCAAATCGTTTGAGGAAACCAATTGCAACAAAGCATTTGAGTAAAAAAAAAAAACCTCATCCATATGAGTACTGTGAACTTACCCCATTTAAGTTGAAGTAATGAGGTAGTTAATTAACCATTACCTTCAACACTGTGTTCAAAACACTTTTTAAATGAGTAGAATTAACTTTCAGTAAATTTTGAGCTATTACACTCATTTCATTTGATGAAGTTGACTGTTGGGTTTTATAGTGTGTATATATATATATATCATTAATTTATAAAATAGTACATTAGTAGATTATTGATTACCAATACAATCTTCTAAACAATTTTTTAGCTTGTTGTGCGCATGCGACAAGTGGATGGTCTTTGTTCACCTGGGTCAGCAACGTCATCATCTTCTGTCAGATTCAGCCTGAAACCAGCATCTTCTCAAACTGTTACTTTCCCTGCTGTCCCCATAGTAACAGGCGAAATCCCTATTACTATTGCAATTTATGATATTGAAGAAAAAATTGAAGTGGATGCTATTCAAAAGATACTCTCGGTTAAGGTAAGAGGAAGTAGTACGGGGATATACACTTAATACTTTGTTGTTGTTGTAATAGTGTCATTTCAGTTACTATAACATCACTTATTCTTTTTCTTTATGTCTCAGAATGAGGGAGTGGAAATGAGAGAAGAGCTGACTTATTTGATTAATCTGGATGGTAATGTTGACTCATTGTTCACGTAATTTCATTTCTCATCAACGATACGGGTTTTGGATTTTATAAAAATATATTTTCTAATGATAATAATGTATTTTGTAAAAGCTCAGACCAAGTTTTTGACATTGTAACTTCACCATGTATAAAATCAGATTTTTGCTTTATCAGGTAGAAGTGATCGCCGCTTATCTATCGATGGATTTTTCCCAAATAACACTGTTCCTGAAACCGATGTTAATCTATTTGTCAAACTAGAAGGTCAAGAACAACAATTTTATTGTGGATGCTTTCAAATTCTCCATTTTTTCAAGTCTAATTTATACTCAATTAAAAAACTAATTGAGCTCAAATTTTGTCCATGCAGAGGAAATATTTGCCCAGTCCACTGCGGTTCCGTTACTTTCGTCATCCAAAGTGGAAAATCTGATCCGAGCACCTAAAGGCTGTGGAGAGCAGACTATGATCTTTATGTCTCCCACTGCTTTGTCAATCCGTTACCTGGACAAAAGTCAGCGCTGGCTGGAACTAGAAGCAGGATCCAGAGACAAAGCACTGGATTTCATTGAGCAAGGTTTAGTATATCTGTATGCCATCATTTTTTTTATGACAATTCAACAGACCGTGCCATTTTCATATACTGCAAAAAAAAATAATTCTTACACAGATTTTTTTTACTTCTTTCTAGTCTAAATGCCAAAACATTCTTAAATCAAGAAGCATATTTGTAGACCAGCTAAAAAAATTGTGTTGTTTTCAGAAATAATAAATCATAAGTGAGTTTTACCTTAAAACAAGCTAAATCATCTGCCAATGGGATAAGCAAAATCATCTTATGTCAAAAGGAAAAACAAGATTATTTTGCTTACCCCACTGGCAGATTATTTATCTTTTTTAAGAAACAACTAATTTATTTTTGCCATATTATTTCTTAAAACAAGACAACATTTTTTAGAAATAACGTGACAATGTTTTTATCTAGAGAATACCTCTTGATTTAAGAAATTTTCAATATTTTGAGAAAAAACAGACAAAACATCTATGTAAGAAAAGCATTTTTGCATTGTACAATACAACAAACGGTTGTTAGGGACACAAGTACATTACAGTATATTCAAAGTTATGTTTTTTTCACAGTCCACACTTTTTGGACCAGTATTACACAATTTTTACAGGAAAAAGTCATATGGGTTTGTATTTAAGATAAAACAAGTAGTTGCAACACAGGTTCACTGAAACCTACACCTTACATTTTTGTGAAACCACCAGAAAGGTGCTTAAACACATTTGACTGCAATTTGTTGGTAAAATGAACACTACCAAGAACCAACAAACTTTTGTTCCTTTTTACACTAATTATATATCATTATCATGTCATCATATCCTTGCTGAATAAGGGACTGTTTAGTGCAGTTCTTTGATTAACACCAAATAAATCCTATAAAACAACAGTGTTTATGATTTGCAATCAAATACATTTGCCTTACATTTTTATCTCCATATGTACAACTTTTCTGGCACGGTCAGTTTGCTCAGTAGCTTACTTCGTACATTGTTGACATTGTGATGCACAGCTTTTAGATTTGAGGTATGGTTCCTCAAAAGATGTAAAAGTAATCTATAGGTTCAAATGTAGTTTGCTAAGTGGTCTGTATGTAACCCCTGCTTTCTCATGGACGTGTACAAATAGGATGTGTATCAGAAATGTACAACAAAACATACATCAGTAGTGCAAAAATGTAGACCGTGCTCTCTTGTAAATTTGTCATCTGAAATGTGCAACAAAATATTCTTTTCACAAAAAAGTCCCCCACAGCCTTGTTTGCATTTACAAATAAATGAATAAATAAAATGGACGATTGATTGCACGCATTAACACTATTTGATTGTGTCAGGCTTTATCCTGCTCTTAATGTTTAATTCTTATTTTTTTATTCATGCAGCTTATGAACGAATTTTAACATTTAAAAAGGCTGATGGATCCTATGGAGCTTGGATACAGACTCCGACAAGCACCTGGTAAATTTTCAGTATGGCAAAAATGATGCCAGGTTATACAAATGTGCTATGTTTGCCACGTCACATATGTATTTCACATGTACAACTGAGTTATTAGCCCCCGTTTATTTGTTTCTCCAACTTCTGGTAATGGAGAGAAGATTTTTTTCAACACATTTCTTAACATAATAGTTTTAATAACTCATTTCTAATAACTGATTTATTTTATCTTTGCCATGATGACAGTAAATAATATTTGACTAGATATTTTTCAAGACACTTCTATACAGCTTACAGTAATATTTAAAGGTTTAACTAGGTAAATTAGGTTAACTAGGCAGGTTAGGGTAATTAGGCAAGTTATTGTATAACGATGGTTTATTTTGCAAACTATGGAAAAAAAAAATTTGCTTAAAGGGGCTAATAATTTTGTCCTTTAAATGGTTATTAAAAAAAGAAAAACTGCTTTTATTCTAGCCTAAATACAACAGATAAGACTTTCTCTAGAAGAAAAAATATATAATCAGACATACTGTGAAAATGTCCTTGCTCTGTTAAACATCATTTGGGAAATATAAAAAATAAAAATAAAAAATAAAATCAACTCTATACATATATACGTTTAATAAAAATAATCAAAAGACTCACCTGTCTCCAACTGGTTCAGGCTCTAAACAGGAAGCAGTTGGGTTCTGACTTTTTGGGGTCCCCTGACACATTTTTTTGATGGTCTGCGCCATTTGTAGTGGGTTTGCAATGCATGCATTGTGTGTTGTCAAAGTAATTAATTAATTGTCAGTTTGTTAGTGTGTTTTATATTTACATGTGTTTTCTTAACTTGCAGCTCATTTGAGCTCTCTCAGCTACCATTTTTTCTTTGTCGAATAATTTTTTTTGATTTTGAATCTCAAAATATGTAAATGATTATTTGTTTTCCAACTTTTCGCAGGTTGACTGCACTAGTGGTGAAAGTATTGTCTCTTGTAGCTGAACGACAAATAGAGACTCGTCAACAACATGGAACAACAGAAAGGATGATTTCACAGGAGGACATCCGTCAAGCAGTCACATATTTGATTAAGACACAGAGTTCAGATGGGTCCTTCAATGATGCTCATCCTGTCTATCACAGAGAAATGCAGGTCTGCATGCCAATAGACCAAGAGTTCTGCTGAAAGCTTTAACAAACATGTCAAAATAGTATAAACAGGAACTGCATTACATTGTGCTGATATTCAGTATTTCTGTTGTAGGGAGGAATTGGAGGCCTTGAGCAAGATGCTTCTTTAACAGCTTTCATCACGATAGCTCTCTGTCGCTCCGTTCCTTTCTTGGACCAAGAAGAAACTGCTGTCGTAAGAACCAGTGATACAATTATTTATAGCACAGATTAATTCATAGAGTCACAAACAATACATGGAGGGGGAAAAAATGTATTTGAATTCATATTTAACAAAAATTGTCAAAATGAGGACAAAAAAATATTGGAAACATTCTAGCTGCCAAACTTTGGAGATGTTTATTGTTAAATTGATGAAACAAAGTGGCTCAAATTATGTGTCATAAAAATGTCCACTATATAGAGTTAGTGTAATAGATGTAATAGTGTAATACATATCAAGAAAGTCTGTAAGATACTCAAATGAAAGGAAATGATTTCATATTTGACCTGTATGATGACCTTTAGACTTGAATGAGGAACATTATTTTAGCAAAAGGAAAATTATATAAATATGTGGAGCTCACGATTTTGGTGTTAAAGAATTCAGGTACATATTTAATTCTATATTGAGCTGGGCAGCTGTGGTTTTTTGTTTTTTGGATACAAACCCTTTAAGACAGCTTCCTCTTGCGGCCACATTTACTCCTGTTGGCTGCGATTCGTCCTTCTTGGTGGTATGTTGACATTACCCTGGATACCCCACGGCTCTTGATACATAACAAAGACTTGCTGTCTTAGTCACAGGTGTATCAGCAATAAGCATACCAGTAATGCATTCTCTTTTGAACTGATATGTCACCCACAATGCTGTGTGCATTGCAATATTTAAGCAAAACTGTACTATTACTCTGCTAATTAAACCTTCACACTCTGCTCGTACTTAATGAGTAGCAGCAAAGAAGGAGTATAAATAGTCATTGGAATAGTTTTCAGGTGCCAGGGTAATCAGACGAGAGGAATGCTGGGGGATGTAGTGAAACTGAATTAGTAGTCCGGTGATGGTGACCTCTAGTGGCGATCGGCGGGAACCACAGAGGTCGGAGATGTTACATTATATATATATATGTGTGTGTGTGTGTGTGTGTGTGTGTGT
>CAIGQZ010033112.1:1158249-1169636 GCA_903798205.1 Danio tinwini
TTATCATTATTATTATTATTATTATTATTATTATTATTATTATTATTATTATTATTATTATTATTATTATTCAAGCCTGCAATTATTCTTGTTTAAGTCTGACTATCTTTTATTGCTCATTAGAGGCAAAGCATCGCTCGTGCTACAAACTTCCTGCTAAAACGGGTTGATGATCTTAAAAGGCCTTATGCATTAGCCATTACAGCATACTGTTTGTCCACCTGCCTCACTGAACGAACTCAAGCACTGTCAGCCTGGAAGAAACTCCAAAGTCTCGGAAAACCAGGTATTGCATCACACTGACGTTTTTATCGAAGTGTTGGAGATTTAAATATTTATATCTATTTGTCATGCATTTATTCATTTATTTAGTCATTCATTCATTTACATTCATCAATCTGATTAGAGGGAGACTGTCTTGTGTGGCAAGATGATGATGATATGCGACTGGTAAATGAAGCAAAATCTAACCGTGTGCCACCTAGAGTGGCATTAAAAGTAGAGACCACCGCATATGCTCTCCTGACTGCGCTGGCACACAGCGACTTCAACACAGCACAGTCTGCAGTCTGCTTCTTGTCTTCACAAGAGAACTATGAAGGAGGTTTCAAATCAACACAGGTGAGAATCAATGATGTTTTATTTACTCCAAATCCAAAATTTGCAAAGGTAATATGAAATGTCAACACTAAACTATCCAATAACACTTCAGGACACTATTGTAGCTTTGGAAGCTCTCTCAGAGTATGCATTGAGTTTACCAGAAACCCCCATTACCACAATCAATGCACAGTTCACCGTTACCGGGAGGTCTGAGATGGAGAAGATGAATTTGGAAAAGAGTGAAAATAAAGTGGAAGCAGAATTAAAAGTAAGCGGTCTAAATTAAAAACTGACTAATAAGGGCAGATCAGTAATTGCTGCTTTAATGTTTGTGAACATCACAAGAACTGCCTCTGTTGCTGTTTAAATAACTTGTTTATATAAACAGCATGTCATATGAGCTATAAGCTACTGTATATCCCTAAAAATGTCCTGAAAACGTTTGAAATTGCAGGAATTCTTGTCTAATTTAAGTCCCTTAACAACACACAAACACACTTGTAAAGCTATCTTTATGGGCACTTCCCTTAGACGTAATGATTTTTCAACTGTATATTCTTTAACCCTATTTCAATCCTACCCTTAAAGCCAACCCTCACAGAAAACAAACAGACAGTCAAAATACTTCATTCTGTGTTATTTATGAGCAAAAACAAATGTCCTAAGAGGTCAATATTTACTGGTATTGCTATACTTGTGGGAGCATTTGGAATACAAGGTACACACACACACACACACACACACACACACACACACACACACACACTCACACTCTCACACACACTCTCTCTCTCACACACACAAAGCACATACATATGGTTCTGTATCTTTTAGATCTATCATCCTCCAGGTGTCACTGTAAGTTCACGTGTTCTTTTCAACAAAGCTATTTATGAATCAGCTTTATCTGAAAGGTATAGTTCATCCACAAATTTGCTGTCATTATTTTCTCACTCTACACTTGCTCAATACCAGTTTGAGTTTCTTTCTTCTGTTGAACCCAAAAGATGACTTTTTGAAGAATGTTGGAAATTATTTGCCACTGACTTTAATTTTGCCCTTTTCAATGATACACTGTTCATTTATGTTTAGTTCACAGTATCTCCTTTGTTTTTCTAGAGACTAGTGGGACAGGAAATAAATGTCAAACTTTCTGGAAAAGGAAAAGCTAAAATGAAGGTAATGCGTTATATATATATATATATATTTTTTTTTTTTTGCTTATCCTTATGTGAACAGTTTTTACTCTACTTTTAACTAAGTTTTTACTTTACTTTTTTGATTTTATTTAGCACTTTAGGGGAAATAATCGAATAATATAAAATTAATATCAATGAAATTTAAAACTCTAATGATTACAGGCTCAATACAAAATATTGCTAAATAGTTAGCAAAATGTAAACAATGTACTATCAACCTTGCAACTTTCTCGCCATTCTTGTATTAAGGATTCTGTCAAATGATAAAAAAGTATTACAGTAAATAATGTATTTTGTGACACCACAAAATAAGAGATCAAGCATGATATGAAATTATACCGTATGATTTTTAATATGAAATTATAGACCTTTTAAATTTTACCTATAGGATATATATTGCCATATTGCACACTCCTTTGGGTCAGTACCAAACATTAAGAAAACTTTGTATCAGGAATATAGAAAATGTTAAAATCAGTTAAAACAAAACAAGAAAATATGTTTACACTGTAATAATTTAGAGAGACTTAAGAAAACATAAGAGGGACTTTTAAAGACATTTAAAAAATGTAACTGAACCCAAAACAACAAAAATGTGCTACATGTATATGTTTATATAACTCAATAAATTGAATTTCATGAGGATTATTCTGTTCTGTTACTGCAGGTGGCAAAGGCTTATTATACTCTCACAGAAGACTCCAACTGTGCTGATTTGTCAATAAATGTGACTGTAGTAGGAAAAGTGGAATACACATGTAAGTTCAGGCACACTTTTTATGTTGATCGCTTTGCTATTTTTTGCAACAGTTCTGCCTTTTTTTCTTATTCTTTTTTTGGGGGCTGGGGTACAAAAAATCTAGCTGCAGTACAAGAAGATTACAATTACAATGAAGACTATGGGCAGGCCGAAGAGAGGAAAGAGGAGGAAGATCTCCCTCAGTCAGCCATCGAGTGGTTTGATGCTCGCAGCAGACAAAGAAGAGACACTTCGAAAAACACGCAATATGATGTGGTCTATACAGTGTGTGTCAGGTAAGAAAAAACACCATTGATAAATGTAATTTAAATTACAGTCTAATGTTTTTGGAGGTTATTAAAATCATTCGTCTCGCCTCACAGTCATGCACAGGGGAGGAAGCTCTCTGGAATGGCCATTGCTGATATTACTCTACTTAGTGGTTTTGAGGCAATCAATACAGATCTGGAAAAGGTCAGCCATAACCTTAGCCAATCACGTTTGACATTTAAACCTTGTTTACGCCAAGGACAGTTACTATAACAATAAATGTATTGAGAGCTCAAATGTGCCAAGTTAAGAAATAAATAGAAGTAGAAAAATAAATTGAGTAAACATCTTTATCACCTTGTTAACACATGCACGTCAATTCTTATAAACCCCTTAAAATTCTTACAAATGTTATATAACACTTGCAAATACAGAAATGTGCTGCAAATAGGGTCACGTTTTATTTTGATGGTCAGTTTGTTGAATTTAAATACATCGCATCTACATGCCAACTAATTCTCATTATTAGTATACTGTTAGGTTAGGATTGGGGTTAAGGTTAAGGTTAGTGTTAGTTGACATGTACAGTTGAAGTCAGAATTATTAGCCCCCTTTGATTTTTCTTTTTAAATATTTTCCAAATGTTCAACAGAGCGAGGAAATTTTCACAGTATGTCTGATAATATTTTTTCTTTCTAAATAAGTCTTATTTGTTTTATTTACTTAGAACAAAAGCAGTTAATTTTTTTAAGAACTATTTTAAGGTCAAAATTATTAGCCCCTTTAAGCTATTTTTTTTTCAATTGTCTACAGAACAAACCATCATTATACAATAACTTGCCTAATTACCCTAACCTGCTTAGTTAACCTAATTAACCTAGTTAAGCCTTTAAATGTGTCTTTAAGCTGTATAGAAGTGTCTTGATCTAGTAAAATATTACTATCATGGAGTTATTAAAACTATTATGCTTAGAAATGTGTTGAAAAAACTTCCAACAGGGAAGATCCAACAGGATCATCTCTCCTTTAAACAGAAATTGGGGGGGAAAATAAACAGGGGGGCTAATAATTCAGGGGGGCTAATAATTCTGACTTCAACTGTACTTGCAAAGTTTCTTATAGTCAGTTAAATGTCTGTTGAAGGAGGAGTATAAACAGATATTAAGCAAACAGTAATACTCAAATGGACCATTAAAATAAAGTATTATCGCAAATAGTGCTGACCACAATGGAAATGTGTCGTGGAACTCTAAAAGTCACAAACCTGGCTGCTTCAGAGTCAGCTGTGTGTAAAGTGAGTTGGTTTATTTTAATGTCCTGATTGTGTGGTTCCTTGTTGTTTGTATACTTTTATGATAATAATTTGAGGAGTTGGTAAATTAATAATCAATGAAATGTAATTTTAAAAATAACTAAACAGGAAGTAACCAGGTTTGTCACTTTTTAGGATCCCTGACACATTTCTGTTATAGTATTTGCAGCATGATGTTTCTAAGTTTGTTAATAATTTAAGATTTGAATATTTTCTTAAATTGAGGTGCCTGTTCAGCCATCGTATAAATATCACTTTAAATAAATAGAATCCGAGGAGTCCACAACTATAATTATACTATACGTCAATCCCAATCCATCCTGTTTTGGAGCTCAAACATTTAAAGGGTCATCCATTTAATACATAAATAATGTTTAAATAAATGCAGAGCATTTTTACTCTGCTTTAAAAACATGATGCATCTGTAGTACATTTTAAAGCCTATTTTGTGATGTTTATTAGTTACATAAAATAATGGTAAAAACAGTTTACACTAATAAAGTTAATGGATTGCATTTGTGTCCAAAACTTGGGATCTTTTCACTTAAAGATAAAAATCCATTAATCTCCGGAACACAAATTACTGTAAGATAATTTGAATGAAATCTGTGAGTTCAATTAACAGAAATGGTCCCGAAAGTCCAGAAAGGTACCAAAAAACATCCTCAAAACAGTCCATCTGTCTTGAAGTTAGATTACTTTTTCCCGACATTAGAAAAAAATGACAAATTTTCTTTCATGAAGCCTGTACACATGTACCACACAACAGTTGTCTTAGATAACAATTTGACCAGCAAGTTATAATAAAAAAAATATTATAAAGTTATAATAAAAATACAGTTATTAATTTTTTATCACCAGGCAGCAGATGACAAACTGAACCATGTGCTTATCTTATGTTTGTATATGCTGGTGTAATTAATAGAATTGAACTGTATTAATTTTTATTCCTTTGTCCATTTTGTTTTAACTTCCTCCATTGTTTCTCCTTTTCCCTGATTTCCTCTGCAACAGCTGAAAGACCTGGTGGACAGATATATTTCTCACTATGAGATCACACGTGGAAGAGTGCTGCTGTATTTCAATGAGGTGACATGAGCACAAAAAAATATGCATACAATCATATCTCTGCATGCTGGATAGACTTTATTGAACCTGTCTCTGTCACCCCTCAGATAGATGGAGGTGAAGCCTGTATTGCATTTGGAGCTAAGCAAAGTGTGCCCATTGGTTTAGTTCAACCTGCTCCTGCTTTGTTCTATGATTACTATGAACCAGGCAAGCTGTTCCTTCATTTCAAGTCAGATGAACCATAACAATACTACTTGTTAATAAGTTGTTAATTTCACCTATTGTATACAAAATGATATACCAATAAACAGTGTAACTTAAGAAGGTTATGTTGTCCAGGGAGCTATACTGTATATTCTATTAATATTTACATTTTTACAGTGGATTACTTCACACTAGCATACCTTTCTTTAAAATAGCACACAATTTTTATTTGTCCTTGCCATGGTGTCCACAGACAGGAGATGTTCAGTGTTGTACAGTGCCCCCAAGAGAAGCAAGATGGTTTCTGTTCTGTGCTCAGATGACGTGTGCCAATGTGCAGAACGTAGGTGCTCACTTATCTTTTTACCAATCAAACAAACATTAGTTAGCACTTATACATCACTCCAACAACAATTGACAACTGTTTACCATAGAAGGAATTTTTATTTTATGTCATTATAAAAGCCTAATGGTCTTCATCTCACCAGGAGGTTGTTTCACGGAGAAAAAAACCATTGAGATGGAAATCACCAAAACTGACAGATATGATTATGCCTGTTACCATTCCAACACCGACTATGGTTTGTGATTTATATTTATACAAGTAAACACCAATTAACAAGTACAAAAAAAAACTAAAGTATATTCAATATAATAGATTAAGTGGAAAAAAAAACTGTGGCTGATGCAGAACTGATTATTAATTTTCTATATTAATTTTCCCAACAGCATTTGAGGTCACTGTGAATTCAGTAACTGAGGAGAGCAATTTTATATTGTATTCAGCATCTGTGAACGTGGTTCTCCGAAAAAGTGAGTAATTTTACCTCTCTCTCTGTATCTTTGTGAAGTTTATTCCTAAACTAATTTTGAGAGGACAACATGCTTACAATTGCTTGCATCTGGTCCCGCATTATCCAATTTATGATTCACAAATCAGACGATTCCTAAGCCACTATTAATACGCTAAGTTACACATAACAGCCATCTTTATTTTGAAGAATTCCCCCCTTCCACCCCTACTCCTCCTCCTTTCCTAGATGGGTGACACGGTGGCCCAGTGGTCAGCACTGTTGCCTCACAGCATAACCATCACTGGTTATAGCTCTTACCAAACCAGCTGATGTTTCTGTGCAGAGTTTACACGTTCTCTCCGTGCTCACGTGAGGTTCACCAGTTTTCTCCCACTGTCCAAAACCATGCAACTTATGTTAACTGACTTACCCAAATCGGCACCATAGACATGCACCTAGGAAGTAGTTATCTCTTAAGAGCAATCACTTTCTGTTTATTAGCTACTACAGCAGGAGTTCTCGAGATCTACCTGAGCTCAAACTCGCCTTGCAAAAGGGAGGGAGCCCCGAGCTTGAGGATCTTATGAGCTTAGGGCTCTCTCTCCTGAGACAGCATGCCAAACAAGCTTTATAATCAATTATCAGCTAAGTGTGAACCCTTGAATACAAACTTTCGATACAGTTATTAGCGATAATGTAAAAAGAATTCTGTAAATAACTAAAGAAATGACACACTCTGCTAAACTATTTCAATGTACCCGCTGAGATAAATTGAGTTTGTGGCCTTTGAACCACAGCGGGAGACTTGAGTGTGAGTCCAGAGAACACACGAGTGTTTGCCAAGAGAAAGCACTGCAAGGGTGAGCTGAAACAGGGTGGGAGGTACCTCATCATGGGCAATGATGGCCCCACCAAAGACTCAAGTGGAAAGTAAGTGCATTTATATTAATATGTTCACTCACTTTTTTAACTTTGCCATTTACAGCAGAAAAATAACTCTTAAAATAGATGAATTTTATATTAGAAATTAACTCTTTTCTCCCAGCATGCAGTATCTGCTGGATTCAAAGACATGGGTTGAACAGAAGCTGTCAAAATCAGTATGCCAAGCCTCAGTCAAGAGGAAGTACTGCAAAGAACTGAATGACTTTTTGAAAGAGTACCAAGTTGATGGATGCAATCTGTAGGCAGTACTGTAATTTGTAATGTCTACAATGTAATGTAATGCCTCCACATCATTACAGCAGAAATCTACATTTATTCTGAATTGTAAAGTAGCTTGCTGTGGATTTTAATAACATGTAATGTTTTGTCTGTTATAATTTCCTCAAATAAATGTGCTTAATAAGAAGTTTTTTTTTTAAGTCTATCTTATTACTGACTTCACATAGAGTAAAGGGTTACTTCATCCAAAAATTTAAGTTCTGTTATTAATTAGTCACCCTCATGTCATTCCAAATTTCCGGGGAGCTTTGTTCATCTTTGAAACCCAAATTTAGATATTTTAGATGAAATTTGGGAGCTCTCTGAGCCAAAAATTAAAACTGTCCCAAAACATTCAAAGTTCAGAAAGGCAGCAGAAAGCATTGTCAAAACATTCCATGTGACTTCAGTAGTTTAACATCAGGCTTGCTTTGGATCCTTCACTTCTCTGAAGAGATCACAACTGCTACTGAGCTCCTGACTTCCAGAGTTCCAGTACTCCTCTGTCTGCCAAGATGTCTGATGACACATTCAGCTGTGGTTGAGCTGGGTTTTCTCTCCTGTCCCTGGTGGCTTCACTGGCCATTAAAAGAGCAGTCTTCTAATAGAACAGCTTCCACTAAGAGAGCAGCTTTCTCTAAGAGAGCAACACTGTTGGCAAATGTGTCTTTTTAAAGACATTGTACCAACTGTGTAGACCGGATAACAGTCATAGTCACTCCTCCAGCCTCCAGCTTAGCATTTGGACTGACTAGGGTACTATGTGGGGCCAAGAAAATAAGGAGTAAATAAGAGTCAAACAACAAAAAAATAAGGTCAAGAATTTTGGTGTTATTCTGGAGTCAGATATGAGTTTCAGTAGTCATGTTAAACATTAACCAAATCAGCATACTATCATCTCAAACACATTGCAAAAATTACTTGCTTTGCTCCCAGTGAGGACTTTTTCACACTTTTATCACCAGCAGGGTGGATTATTGTAATGAACTCCTCACTGGCCTTCCTAAAAAGACAGCCAGGCAGTTACAGCTCATTCAGAACACTGCTGCCAAGATTCTGACCAGAACCAGAAAATCCAAGCACATCACACCTGTCCTCAGGTCTTCACACTTCCTCAAGCTCTTCCATCACCATAGTCCTCAATGTGGTATAAAGCTGTCCCACTGGTGGAGTGTGTAGTTGCGGGAACTATTTTCCACAAACCACCACCACCTGATGGGGTAAGCTGAAGCTCCCTATCCAAAACATGTAGCTTCTTTGTGACCCACATGGCCAGAGCTTACAGTGCTGTGGGCCTGGCCACCTCTGGAATACATGCCATGGACATGTACTACAACCTCTCCCAGGCTCAGCTGCTCGTACCCTGGGGAGGCTGATGGCAAACTGTGTGGTTCAGGAATGCCCCCCTTTTGACATACGCTGGTTGATATGCTGGATGTAGACAAGGCTCACCTTCTTGACACCCCATATCCCAGGAGTTCTTGTCAGTGAAAGGGGATTAAAAACATTCTAGCAGCATTGTCAGAAGACTGCTCTGCTGCCGGCATTCTCTGTCCTGGCTGCTCCTCGTTGTCTACCTGTGGCTTCCAAAAGTGGCCGCATTGAGCACACCCACAGGAAGATGATGCCCCTGCCTTAGGGCACCACTAAGTTGGGTAAATGGACTGCAAAGAGTTCCTGAAATAGACCTTCCAGAGAAAAGAGGGACTGCTCCTTACCTGGTGGAGGGCTGAGGATTCCATCTGTGACTAGTCTGCAGCTCAACATTGGACTGCTGGCCAACCAGCATCGGTACTCAAAGCATAAGGTGCTTTCCAAGGGGAGCTCTCCCACTCCGAGCTGCCCCACCACTGGTGCATCAGTGATTGCAGTGGTGGTGCTGCTAGAACAGGCTCTGTCAGCCTTAAAATCGCTGCCTGGCACGTCATAGACCTGAAGGAGACAAGCTGTCATATTTCAATGTTCAATTGTCACAGACCCCTCGCTGGACTCAGTGCCCCTACGATGTATCTTCATTGACCATGCCGACCATGCCGACTGGGGTGCCCCTCTGCACAGAGGCGCTGGCTCACATCTGTCTCTGGAGCCTGTGCAAATATATGTTTCTTCCAGTGAGCCTACTCACACAGACCCTGTAGAACATCAGAAACATCATGCTATATCAAAGCAGAGGTTGGTTCATTGGATTGTGAATGTCATCACCCTCATGTGTCACCTCTTCTTAGAGACCTCTCTAACAGGCATCTGTAGAGCTGAGAGCTGGGTGACACCTAACAAATTTGTGAGATTCTACAATCTACAAATCGATTGGGTTTCCTTCTCCTTCTGAGTAACACTAATCTGCCGGAAGGACTAATCTCCATGTCAAAAACACTTTCTGCACCATTCTCCCTAACCCAGAGAAGCATGCAGCTTATTTTCACTCTGCTAGTAATTTAACCATCTGACAAACACTAGAGAGTTCCTCTGAGGCCCCAACACCCAATTCGGCACAAGAGTTAGGTGCTTGGCACATTACATTGTCTGGTGTGCCTGCTTGATTAACCCACATTTTGGGGATTGGTGCCAACTAAGTGTGTCCCTGCTCTGTAATCCTATATTCATCAGTCACCCACAATGAGTTCCCCCTTCTCAGACGTACCCTTGCCTTCCCTACCAGCTAAACATCTTACTCATATGTAATGTTCTCCCGGTCAGGGCTATTCTATATTTGCATATTGTCAAAGTGTCTCTCCATTTGGGTAAATAATGGCCTCCACAGCATCCTTTCCCTTTTGGGACTGGCTTACTTTCCCAACATACTGTTGTGGCATAAAAATCCCTAGCCTACAGTTAGCTAGGTTAAATCTGCTTATGACTACCCCTAAATTCTAAATATTTCTATATTTTGGTAATTAAGTGCCTGAGGACTTTAGAAAGTTGTGCCTTTGTTGACAATTCTGCACTCATGCTATTTTCTTGTCAAACACCAAATGTATAGTTGAAGTACCGGTCAGAAGGGGAACATCTCAGTTACTGTTGTAGCCCTTGTTCCCTGAAGGAGGAAATGAAGACATTGTGTCTTGTTGCTACAGTGGCTGAATCACCAGCTGAATGCTACAGTAGCTGCCCTTGGCTCCTCAGCATTAAAGCCTGGCTTGCTCACCTTTAGGGGGCAGTATCTCTCCACTTTTTTTTAAATAGGCTCATTTGACAACTCTCCTAGAGTTAAACATTTGAGTTTTACTATTTTTGAATGCCAATTTCTGGGTCTGGCAGAAGCACGTTTAGCTTAGTTTAGCATTAATTATTGAATCACATTAGAACATAAGCATCTTGCTCAAAAATGACTAAAGAGTTTTAATAATTTTCCTGTTTTCATCTATTCTGCAGTTACATAATGTACAAAGTACTGACATAAAATGCAAAAATATTTTCTAGGCTGATATGGCTAGAAACTACTTAAATTCCAACACAATAAGAAAATTATCGGAAATCTGGTCAATTTTGAGCGAGATTCACATTCATGTATGAGTTTCATGCAAGTGCAGTTTTTGAGACTTGAGTTATAGAGGGGTGATTCAGCTTCCCAGCATACGCATATTTATTTTTTGAAGACTCATTTCACTTGGCAGTTGAGAGTGTGAGAGGGGCTTCTGTGCTCACAGTAAACTCTGTAACATCTGCGAGGATGTCTACAACAGCATACACACTGAACCAACACGTCACTGAACCTGTATGGGCACCATAAAAACTGAAGTGAAAAGCAATTTGTTTTGTTGACTCACCGCAAAAAAAGCCAATATGCTACTGAAAAGCTTAATATGTGTCAAGAAAGCTAAGAGTAAAACTGTGATTGCAGTTATAGATTGACAGATAAAACAAGAAGCAAACATCAAATGACAAATTATGGCTGTAGAATCAATAATCAAATTGTAGCGCTCACTTGGTGCAAATTATTATTTGTAACTTTTTATTAAAAACAAGAAATGTAATGTAGTATTATGGACCAG
>CAIGQZ010033112.1:1184511-1210245 GCA_903798205.1 Danio tinwini
CAGTTGCTACAGTTTAGTAATAGATAGTGTATCAGTTTATAACTATATTTTAAATTATTAACTATAGTAATTCATTTTATAATTTACAACAAAATGATTTTTACTAAGCATTAACTAATTATATTTATTTACATAATTTGATTTCCAAATCTTCACAGATGTTAAAATGATTATGACATAATAATGAAATAATGACTGAAATGAGAAAACCTAAACTGGTCACAGTCTAATGAATGGCAATCGTATCAATGACGGTCTCGATCGCCATATTTGTAAAATTAGAAAAAAGAAAAAATAGAAGACTGATCCGTCATTAACCATATATGGTTCGCCTCTGCCTAGATCATGTGTGCTAAATTGTGTGTGCCTGAAACGTGTGTGGGTCTGGAGCTGGATATATCTCTGTCTGTGACATCGCTGTTTTTTACAGTTTATTGCCATCTTGTGACTGAATAATACATAGGTTAGTGTATGCTCCATTCAGCCATTTTCATTTTGTCAGCTTTCTGAGCTATCTGATCTATTTATATAAGATATGTAATGGAATATATAATTCTCTATTATAGATCAGCCATTCCACCATGTTTCTCACTGACATGCCACTAACTCGGAAACTCTGAGGCTAAAGACATTTTTGAGTTTCCACTAATAATGACTTGGTGTTTGCACCTTAAATCCTGGTCCTCTTGGACCCCCTTTACATTCGCTTTACATTTTGCATGTATCTCTTGGTTGACATGCCTACATTACATAGCCAGCTTGTTATAAGAGAGATCAACAAAGGAACTGTATTCTGATACAGAGGGTTTACTGCTCTCTACTTCCTGGCTCATTTCAAAAACAAAGATTTGCATTACACTGTTTTCAGCTTAATAGCAGAATACCTTGTGATGTCTATTTCACATGGCACATACAGAATAAAACAAACCTCTGAAATGGTAAGAGAAACATACAAAATGTGTAGGGGGGTGGTGTCATGACCAGGATTGGATACTGCTGCCATTTGTAGTAAATACCAAAATTACAAGCAAACAAATATAACTGGATTGTGTGAAAATAGAATATTTTCCACAGAAGTGAATATCTAATGTTCTATACCATCAAGTGATGGCTCATAAATTCCCAGAAGTGCTTGTAAGTACACATTTGTTTTGTTAGTTGTGGATACAGTTCAATGCTTGGCACCGCTTTGACTAAGAGGGTAGGGTCAGGTCAGCTTCAGAATGGTGGTCTCTCTAATGTGGGTTGGCTTTCGTGTGATATAGATATTATACAAGAGAGGGCGCAAAGAAGCAGAGCCCACCCATCTTGTACCATCACCTGACATCACAGGCTCCCTGTGTTCCACTGAATGATGAACTGGGCTGACACTGAAACTTTCATCAGGTGCTAAAAGGAAAAGTACAAGCTTCTGTGGAATGCGTGTATGTGGAGTTTAACCTTTTCTTAAGAATTAAAAAACGAGTGGTAAGAGAAGTAATTAAAGGGTAGGACATGATTATTGTGTCAACAATTATTGAGTACTGGGGCTATAAACAGGCTATAAAATGGAAATAAATGGATATGTATTGGAATTATTATAGATAAATATATTAAGAGTATTTAGTATATACAGACTTTTGCCTCAATTTACTTATTAAATCTGTTTCTAAGCTCATATAGCTATAACACTGACAAATGAAAGAAAAAAAAACAATAATGTTTTGTTTTCTTTATACAAAATGGCATAACTAAATTAATAAAGTCTTTTTAATCCCATTATTTTTTTTACAAACAATATTAAGAAAATATATTATTTACATTAAAATATTTTCTTTTAAAGTATATTAGTGACTTCTCTTTAGCATGCATAACTATGTTAAATATGTATATCTCTGTTTTGATTGAAAAGTACATTTATTTGAATAACATCAAAGAGAAAAAGTTTATGTTTTATAAATTAAAATCTGATTCTTACCATTTTTACAAAAGTATGCCAATAATACCATTATATTTCAGTGTCTCACTAAGACAGTTGAAGTGTTTTAGATATGTCTCTTTTTGTTTGAGTGTGAAAGAAAAGAGAGTTTAACATCAGGAGAGACCCATTTTAGAAAGCACCAATAAAACATTCAGAAGCATTCAGGGAATATGTTCAATGTAAACTGGCAAGGAGGCGGAGTGTGGAAAAACTTTAAGTATAGGGGTACTTGATTGCCCCAAGTCCTCTTGGCTACTGGAGCTCATGTTCACCATTGCTCCTTTTCCATTAATCTCAGTCAGTTACAGGAGGTTCTCAATGCTGATGGAAGGAGCTTTTTTTCAACACAGAACAGGACAGCAGCTCTAAACACAGGTCAGACAAATTCTACTAAAAATTATTGCTGTTCAGTTATAGTTAAGACATATTAAATTTATTTTAAGCTTGCTGAGTGTTTTGCTTCATAAAGAAAATTGTAAGATTACATCAATTTATTCATGATTAAAATATTAATGTAAAAATATAGTATATATGTAGTAGATAGATAAATAGTTTGATTAATAGCTAGAATAAAAATATATGTAGATAGACAGACAGACAGACAGACAGATAGGTAGATAGACGTAACTTTACCTTCAGTTATTACAACATTTTTTAGATGCTTCTGTGGTGAGTTTTTTTTAAACTGGAAACTGGTTCTGGCTGTATTCATTGGCCTAAGCAAAGATTATGTAAGGGTTGAGTGAAAGACATACAGTCCCTGTGAGAGGTGGACAGTGCAGCTCTGTTGCTGCAGTACAGTCCCACTGCTGATAGGGGTTTTGAGGGATTAAAAAAATGCAGTCTTGAGCCCAGCCCTGCTCATCTCAGCCTGATATACATTTGAAAAGTGTGTAATTTTGCACTTGTACAAAACTGAAAAGTAAATCAATGGTTGAATAAGAAAGAAGTGCATTGCAAGGACTGACTAATGTCAAATTAACTCTGTTTTTTGTTTGTTTTTTAGGGAACAAATCTATTACATCCCAAATACTAGTAGAATAGTTGAGGAAAATAACTTTAAAAATTAGAAAATTTGATTTAAGCTTTATATTATAAGTCCAGATCATCAACTTGTATGAATAAACTGGGCACATCAACCCAGTATAAAATGTTAATCTCATTAGTTTTTCTCATCATCCTAAATGTGTCTTTTCTTCAAGGCACACTTAGCGAGAATAAAAATGACACTAGCAAAACAATAGACCATACTATTAGTCATCATATTCCCGAGCTAGTAACTACACCATTAACCACCAAAGCAAAAAACCAAACTCGTGCTGCTTCTTTAAAAACAAGCAACAGCGATCAGACTCTTCGATCCACTCCGAAGTCTGATGTAGATGATGTCCAGAAATCTGTGCCTCTTCTTCAAGACACACTTAGTGCCAAGGAAAATTCTACTTCAAAATCAAGATTGAATGCACATAATGTGCATAAACCCTTAACCAGATTATCAAACACCAAAATAAAAAAACAAACTCAATCTACTTCATCAATAAGTAGCAGCATCAGTCAAACTCTCCCATCCACTACAAAGCCTGCTGTTGATGGTGTTCAGAAACCTGTGCCTGCTTTTACAGGCAAACCTAATGAGAAGAAACACTTTACTGTGAAGTCAACAGCACACCCAGGTAGTCTTGACATTCCAAAACTGGTGACAACAAAGCTAATTAACAAAATGGAAAACCAGACTCATCCTACTTTGGCAAAATCGAGCAGCGTTAACCAGAGTCTTTCATCCGCTAAAAAGCTTGTTGCAGATGAAAGTACAATTATCGAACAAAAAAACTCCACTGTGAAATCACCTACCCAAACTATTTCTGTGCCAAAGACTGACAATAAAACCAAAAACCATACTCAGTCCACTTTCTCAAAAACTAGCAACATCAATCAACACCAAGACATTGTTCAGAAACATCCACCTTCTCTGCAGGACCCACATAGTCAAAAGAAAAACTCTACCATAAAGTCTCCAACCCAAACTATTAAAGTTGTGACTACTTCATTAAATAGCAAATCAAAGGACCATACTAAGTCTACTTCCTTAACATCTAGCAAAGTGAATCAGACTCTCTCGTCCTCTACAAAGCCTGATATTAATACCAGCCAAAAGCCCATTCAAGGTGTTCAAAACAAAATTAGTGAGAAGACAAATTCTACTAATAAGACAACAGTCAGTAATGTTAATGTCCAGAAACCAGCTACTAAATTAAACAGCAAACTGAAAGTACAAACTCAATCTACTTCTTCAACAAAAACACAGGTAAATCTGACTCTTCCAACCTCTACAAGGCCTGAGGTAGACTCCATACAGAAACCTGTCCAAACTGTACAAAACACAATTAGCGGCAAGAAAAATTCTACTACTAAGTCAACTGTCAACACTATTAATGTTCAGAAAACAGTAAATTCTTTATTGAAGATAAAACTAAAAGGAAAAACTCAATCTACTCCTTCAACAAGTCAAGTAAATCAGACTCTCACAACCTCTACAAAGCCTGAGGTGGACTCCACACAGAAACCTGTCCAAAGTGTACAAAACACAATTGATGACAAAACAAATTCTACCACTAAGTCATCAGTCAACACTATTAATGGTCAGAAACCAGCTACTAAATTAAACACCAAACTTAAAGACCAAACTCAATCTACTTCTTCAAAAACTAGCCAAGTAAATCAAACTCTCCCATCATCTACAATGCCTGATGTAGACACTGTCAAGAAACCTGTCCAAAGTCTACAAAACACAATTTGTGACAAGAAAAATTCTACTACCAAGTCAACAGTCAACACTATTAAATTTCAAAAAACAGTAACCTCTTTATTGAAGACAAAACTAAAAGAACAAACTCAGTCTACTCCTTCAACAAGTCAAGTAAATCAGACTCTTACAACCTCTACAAAGCTCGAGGTAAACTCCTTACAGAATCCTGTCCAAAGTGTACAAAACACAATTAGTGACAAGAAAAATTCCACTACTAAGTCAACTGTCAACACTATTAATGTTCAGAAATCAGTAACTTCTTTATTGAAGACCAAACTAAAAGAACAAACTCAATCCACTTCTTCAACACGTCAAGTAAATCAGACTCTCACAACCTCTACAAAGCCTGAGGTGGACTCCATACAGAAACCTGTCCAAAGTGTACATAACACAATTGGTGACCAGACAAGTTCTACCACTAAGCCAACAGTCAACACTACCAATGTTAAGAAACCAGTAACTACATTATTAAAGAACAAACTGAAAGAAAAAACTCAATATACTTCTTCAACAACAAGCCAGGTAAATCAGACTCTTCCAACGTCTACAAAGTCTGAGATGGACTCCATACAGAAACCTGTCCAAAGTGTACAAAACACAACTGATGATAAGAAAAATTCTACTACCAGGTCAACAGTCAACACTGTTAATGTTAGAAAACCAGTAACAACATCATTAAAGACCAAACTGAAAGAACAAACTCAATCTACTTCTTTAACAACAAGTCAAGTAAATCAGACTCTCACAACCTCTACAAATTCTGAGGTGGACTCCATACAAAAACCTGTCCAAAGTGTACAAAACACAATCAGTGACAAGAAAAATTCTACTACTAAGTCAACAGACAATCCTATTAATGTTCGGAAACCAGGAGGTACATTATTAAAAAACAAAATGAAAATCCAAACTATCTCTAATTCTACGAAAAACAGCATTATAGATCAAACTCCTCCACTCTCCCCTAAGCCTGCTGTAGATGTTATGCAAAAACCTGTGTCTCCTTCTCCAACTACATTTGGTGAGAGGAGAAACACTACTACCAAGTCAGTGAGCCACAATAATAATGTTAATGCTTCAAAGCCTGAAAACACTAAAGTTCAAACTCAGTCAGCTTCTTCAAAACCTACTCGCATTAATCAGACTCTCTCATCCACACCAAAGTCTGCTGTAAAGATACCTGGGTATGCTCTACAAGACACACTTGGTACAAAGAAAAATTCTACATCCAAGTCAACAGCTCAAACTATTAGGCATAATGTTCCAACACTAACTACATTGTTAAATGTCAAACTGAAAAACCAGACTCATCCTGCTTTTTCAAAGGTAAGCCATGTCAATCAGACTTTCTCATTCAGCAAAAAACTTGTGGATGAAATCACACATAGAATGAAAAAAAATTCTACAGTCAAGGTAAGGTTACAAACTATTAATGTCAATGCATCAAAGCCCGTAAATACATCATTACACTCCAAAACGAAAAACCAAACTCAATCAACATCTTTAAAAATAAGCAATGTCAATCAGACTCCCCCATCTACCACTAAGCCTGTTGTGGATGAAATCAGCCTTGGCAAGAAAATAAATGTTACTGTCAAGTCAGCTTCTCAATCTATTGTTGTTAATGCATCAAAGCCAATAACTACACCACCAAACACCAAAACGAAAAACCAAACTAAGTCTAGTTCATCAAAAAATAACAACATTAATCAGGCCGTCACATCCATAAATCCAGTGATGGATGGCATACACAATCCAGATATAGACAAACTTGCAGAGAGCACACCAATTAAAATAGTTATAACCGAGGGTTGCGTTCAGCGGAAGTCTCAGGGAGATGTAGGTAACATAACTAAAATACGAGAAACAGAGCTCAGTTTAAATCCTGGATCTCCTCTGGTTATGACTCATCGAATTAACCTGGTACAAGAAACCTGCACTGGAGGCTGTGAGACAGACATGGCTGCACTAAGAGAAAGAATTGAGCTTCTTGAAAAGGAGATGTCAGCTATTAAACAAATGTGTAAGTACAAGCATTAATGATTTTTTTTTTCAGTTAAAAGGATAATCATTTTGAAAATAAAATTAAATAGTTTTTTAAATTAAACTTTAGAACTGTGCTAGCCAACACATATCAGTGTTTAATATGTAATAATTAGATTATAAACTTTACCATTTTGTTAAGGTGCAGTAAGTGCACTGTTCTGTGCTTCTACATGGCTGTATTTACATTTCTGTCATGTTTCATCTGATGCAAACAGCCAAATTGCTTATCACTGCAAATCGCATTACATAGAGCGTTGTTAGGACACATGGTTACAATGTAACCTGCTCACCTAATGTTTATGTTCATAATATTTATATTATTTGCTAAATAATAATCACCTCTTGTAGAACTCTGAATCTGCGTCTCATTTCGGAGTCTGCTACTTTGAGAGCCTTCCTGACTGAATGAATGAATGAAATATGCTGTTTTCCCAAGGCAACCCGAGGTGCTAAAATATAATTAGCTAAACTGGTATTGGGCTGGTTAAAGGTACCAAAACAAAGACAGACGTTCTAGCATGAAACATACATTTTTTAAAACTATAAAAATATCTGACTTTAGCATTGTTTTTCAGATAAACAAGAATGTTCACTTAGCAAGTTACTTAAATATCGGAAAACATATGATACGTGTATGCTTTTGAAGAGTCAAAAACCTACATATAGCACCTTTAAAACTAAAATGCACTAATGTAAATAGCAATTTACTCACTCACCCCAATTTGATGATTTGCTACAAGACTGTTGTAATGCTTAGTCTGATAGTTGTAACACCAGTACTCTATTCAAACACAATTCTTTCAGCATGCTCACATAAAAAAAAAAACACACACACAGAGCTTGGACATATTAACAGTTTGTTTGTTTGCCAAGATGAAAAATTATGAGAATTTACTTACTGCACCTTTATTGGAAATGTTACAACCTTTATTGGAAATGTTACAAAAATATTATCAATCAAGAATGTGTTGTGACAATGTATATACATTAGAACTGGGTCACGCTTTATTTTGATGGTCCGTTTGTTGAATTTGAACTTACTTTGCATCTACATGTCAACTAGTTCTCATTAGATTATAAGTAGACTGCAGACAGCAGACAGTCTACTAATACTCAAATGGACTACAAAATAAAATTGTTACATACAACTGAATGAACTGGTTATTACACTGTATCTGTCTTCAGATGTTCTGTGCTCAGGAGAGCAGTGCCCTAAAAACTGTAGTGGCCAGGGCAAGTGTCAAGAAGGAAAGTGTGTTTGTTTCCAGGGCTTCAATGGCCCAGACTGCAGTGGTAAAGCATGCCCCTCTAACTGCAACAAAAAAGGGAAGTGTATGAAGGGAAAGTGTGTGTGCCAGACTGGTTATACTGGCATAGGCTGCAGTAAAGGTAAGTCTGTATTATAAACATATAAGAATCTATCACATATTACAATTCAAGTTTCATTTCACAATTGAAAGTCTGGATTTGTGTTGATGTTGTGTCTTTCATCAATAGAAAATAAAAGGTGAAAGTTAACTTGTTCATGTTCATGTTCATGCAACAGTTGCATGAACATGAACATGAACAAGTTCATGCAACAGTTTTCCGAAAATGAAAAAAAATGGCTAACAGAAACAGTCAAACCTACCTCCAAAACCACAGGAAATTACTAAAAATACAGTCAATGTGATCAGTCTTATGTAATGTGAGCAATCAACAGAATCTTGTATATACTGTATGATAAACAGCTTTTTCATGGCTTTTTGTTGTTGTTTTAAAGTTTTCTAGCTTAACAGTTCATGGTTCCAAACCATTTTTTTGTAAAGAAAAAAGAAAGATATACGTAGATACAAAGATAAACATCATTGATGCTGTAATGTTTAGTTTGTTACATGGAGGAAAGGAAATCATAATTTTGTCATCATAGGAGTGTATGGTACATTTTAATTATGTGTTTAACTATTTATTTAGACTCACTATTTAACTATTTATTTAGTCTCACTTTAAATGATTTTTCCTAGCTATTGACGAGAAGATCACAGTAACCGTTGAAACTGTGACTATGAAGATGTCCAGTGCCATGCCAGACACACAAACTGTGAAGACAAGACCAGATAAGGTGAAAGAGACTGTTACAAAGGTCCCAAAAAAACACACTACAGCCAAGCCAACAGAAAAGCCAAGTCCTACAATTTCCACAGATAAAGTCCTGTCCCAAACCACAGAGAAAGACAAGATTATTAAGATCGTTGAGCAACAGTCCAAAGGCATGAAACTTCAAGAACAAACAAAGGGTAAAACAACAGTCATAAAGTTGGGTTCAGACAAGCAAGCACAATCTGATCTAAGCGACAAGAACCATAATGCTAAAGATGAGCCTGCCTATCAGAATGTGACTCAGAGATCTGTAAAAAAGAGTAATGGAACTTCCAAAATTCTGGATAATTTGTTTAAAGGGTCAATGAATGTAACTCAGTCCAAGACAAAGATCACAACAAGAACTGCAGGAGAGCAAGGGGAAGAAAGCAAGACCAATGCTGTCTCTACTGAAAAACACAAGTTGTTTCATGGCAATGCAACAACAGTTCAAGCTGAGAAGAAGTCTGTTAAGCATGAAATTGACGAAAGTGTTGAATCCAAAACTCATATGAAGTATTTGAACAAAACTAGCAGCAAATTATCTGTCATTGGGTCAGTTGAGGTTCATAACATCACTTCTACTGGCTTCATTATGTCTTGGGATGCACCTCGAGACAAGTTTAAAAACTTCACTGTCACAAGAAGGGAAATCAAAGCAGGAAATGAAGATTCTCAGAAAATCCATGAAGCAGTAGAAAATGTAACAGATGCTGAAAGGCATGGATCAAACAGGACCTTGACTAAAATACACAGTAGCAAATCTGAAGGAAACACTGTGAAAAAGTTTTCGCAAATTCTAGCTGGTACAGCTCGATCGTATCATTTCAAAGGCCTTCAACCTCAAACTCAGTACTCTATTTCCTTATTTGGCTCTGGTCCTGGCATGCGATCCAAGATTCATCGCATTACATTATCCACAGGTAGGTTCCCATACTTCCTGCTTCCAATATATACCATTTACCCTCTAATGGTGCATTGGCAGAATTGAGCATGCTCAAACCTCTAATGAATACATGGAATACAGAGCCTTAAACATTTAAAATGTTGATGTTGGCAAGATTTGCTTACTCTATTTAAGTCATAAATACAGGGCACAAAGTGGTCTTTCAATATCTTTGACTCTAGTCTTAACAGAATTTCCAAATTAATGATGTGTGCTGTGTATCGGTGAATGGTGATGCTTAACATTAAATCATTTTTAGGTTGAATGCACCAATTGATTACTTGGGTAATATGGTATATTTATATAAAAATATAAGTGTTTCAGAACTCTGAAATATATCATTGCTATATTTCTACCTTTTTTTTAGGCCCTGAGCAGCCCACTGACCTGGGGTTCAGCAACATAACAGAGACTTCATTTTCACTGTCCTGGGCAAAACCTAAAAGCATAGTAGCAGAATTTAAAGTCAAATACATCAACACTGTGACTGGTACTGTAAATCTATTTAGATGGATCCTTTTCTTAAGAGGGTGATAACACGTTTAACGGTAAATTTTGAAAATTTTGATATTTGCATTTAAAATATGTGTACATTTACAAACTATAGTTTGTATTATATCCTATTTGCCTTAAATTACAAAAAAAAACTAGTTAAAGCCTATGTGAGGGGTTTCTAATGGATGGGACAGTAAAATTGACTTTGTTCTCTTTTCTGGCTGCCAATATTAGTTTTACTATTTATTTTTCTTTTTTCTGAAAGTCATTGTGGTATAATTGTGGAGTTTTTCTTTAGTTATTTAAGCAAGTTGGAATGCAAAAAATATATATATTTGTAGTACTCTTCCATTCACCGCACTCTACCCAACTATGATGACTTCAGCTGCTGAGAAACTCGAAAAATTTGAAAAGGGTGTATTATACTATAATTATACATCAGTACACTCATGCAGATATGTCACAATGTCATTTTTAAATGCCTTATCATTTCCCTGCAGGCGAGAGTGGCTCTATGTCTGTTGACTCCCAGCTGTCCCATGTTCTCCTGTCCAAGCTCGCTGCTGGCACCACTTATGACATTACTGTGAGCTCAGTTCTGGAGACACTTGAGAGCGAGCCAGTCATAGCTTCAATTACCACTGGTTTGTATAATAGTTCATCAGACTGCTACAAACAGAAACTTTACAAGCTTTTATTAGTTTTTTTTTTATTTATGTGTACTTAATGACTTAATATGGAAAGCTTTGACAGCTTGTGTAAATGTGTCAGTTTGTACAACAGTCAAAAAACTGCCGTATGTGAGATGTTATTACCATATATGATTTGATGGTACATTGAGATTTAGGCTTATCGGGTTGGATGAGGATTGTTGCAAATGGCCATTTTTAGACTTTTCCAGAGATGTTTGATTGACTTCAAGTTTGATCAATGGTTGGTCCAAAGGAGGACGTTATAGAGCTGTCCCAATTCCACTTTTGCTTAGTGTGATTGTCCTGCTCAACTGTGCACTTTCAGCCAGCCTGAATTACATTCACCTTTTCTTCTTCCCTGCCACCATGCCTTATATTTGAGACTAAATTATGCAGGTGTTGAACAGGGCCTTGTTTCCTCCACATAAGACACTTGAACATTCATTGGGTCAGAGAATCTTGTTTGTCACTGTCTGAGAGTTCTTCTGTGTTCAATGTTTATGACAAAAAAAAGCTTGAGTATGGCAACACATCTGTAGTGTTGCACTGATGTTTGTCATATAGGTTTTGCTGATTGCTCAGTTTTGCCTGGAGACAAGCTCTAAGAAGAGTCCTGGTTGTTCCAAACGTCTTCCTTACACGAACCTTCAATGCAACAATTGTTTTTAGTCATCCCCAGATCTGTATCTTAACACAATCCTGTCTCTGCTGGCCATTGCTTTGGCCAGGGTTTGGTTGATGCATGTTCAACCTTTTATAAATGTGTGCCCTTTCAAATCATGTCCAGACAAATTAAATTGCCACAGGGTAACTCCAATCCAAATTGGAGACAAAGAAACATCTCTGATGATTTTCATTATGCAAACTATTTGTTTTACATGTACTGATTACTATTTCACTTATTCTCTCAATCCTAGTGCCAGATTCTCCTACTGAACTAAAGGTAGTGAACATCACAGACACTAAAGCTTTGCTGGTATGGAAACCGTCCAAAGCAAAAGTGGACAGCTATATCATAAGTTATGGGACTACAAAGTGTAAGTGAAGTTGAACGTTTTCTAAAATTCTCAATTGAACTGTCCAACATAGGTTCATTCTGAAACGTAGCCCTATATAAGTTTCTGGGGACCGCAAATGATGTAGCCAGAGGTACGTATGGCTGCATTTCATATTTAAACAAATGCTACGGGGTGGTATGATGCCATTCCTTTTCGCGCTTACCTCCGTATGGACGGCTTTCCCATCCAGGGTGAGAATGTGGTAAAATCTAAAAACGTGGTAAAAATCAGACGAGGGCTTTTCTTTTTTCTGGATTGCTTTTGAAAATTGTTGGTTGGGTGTAGGGAAGTGGATGGGTGGGTCAATCAATAAAATTGGTTGGGTTCAGTCAGTCAAACAGTCAGTTAACAGTGGTTTTTGGTGGGTTTACACAAGAACCGCAGGCGCGAATGGCACTCGCAAGAGAAATTTGAGATATCAAAGAGTACACAGCAGCTTCTTGTGGATTTGCGAAAACAAAAACTGCAAAAAAAACTTTGCAAACCCCCTGGAATGTATTTCGCAGTCTCCAGATATGTATATAGAGAGAATGAGAAATCATTTTCAGAATGAGCCTGGTTTGGAACTGTCATGACTTTTTTTTTCTTTTTTTGCTTTCTAGCTCCTAATGTGACTATTACAGTGACTTTATCTGGCAGTTCTGTGGAGCACCAGCTTAGAGCACTTCATAGATCTTCTTTATACATGGTAAAAATGACAAGTCAAGTCAACAGGCTCCAGAGTAGCTCGGTCTCCACAACTTTCACAACAGGAAGTGGTGAGTAAGCAGTCATGGTGCTATTTAAAAGCTTTTTATTGGTTACACTTTAAAAACAAGGTTTCATTATTTACTAACACGAACTAACAATGAACAATTGTTGTACAGCATTGAAGAATCCTAAATAACATTAAGTTAAGGCACTGTGTGTTAACTAGTACTAACAATGAGTCCTTTTATTTTCATTAGCTAACATTAACAAAGATTAATAAATACTGTAATAATGGTATTGTTCATTATGTTTATGTTAGTAAATACATTGACTAATATTATTACACGGCTGTCAGGAATACTTGATTCTGATTGGTTATTTTCAAGGTTGGATATTAGAAAGTTTGTTATTCCATATAACAAACTCTGAAACTAAAACAGGCTCCTTTCGGTACTTTGACCTCTGATGGATCTCGACCATCAGTGAATACATTTACATCGATATACAGTACATACATCCACGTTTATAATCATATGTTTGTCTGTCACACCACATTTTTACACCGTTTGGTGCCATCTTGTGAGTGAATAATAAGTAGGTTATTGTATGTTCCATTCAGCTGTTTTTGTTGTTTATTGTAATTCAATTTTTACATTTTATGGCAATAAGTCTAATAATAAATAAGCTTAGACAACAGCATGCCTGGCTTTATTCTGTGATAGCAACCATCTAAAAGTACTTTATCGCTCACATAAGTAATGGTACTTTTTTGTACCAAAGTGGTACCAAAGTAAAGTGGCCACTAAATGGCCAATATTAAAATCCAATGTAATTTCATTAATAGTATTAGAATCTAAAAATATTTAAATTGGCATTATGGTGGCGCAGTGGGTAGCACAATCGCCTCACAGCAAGAAGCTTGCTAGTTTGAGCCTCGGCTGGGTCAGTTGGCATTTCTGTTTGAAGTTCGCATGTTCTCCCCATGCAGTGGTGTAAAGTAACAAATTACAAATACTCAAACTACTGTAATTGAGTAGTTTTTTTCAGGAATAGTAATTTAAAAAGTAGTTTTAAAAATGTGTACTTTTACTTTCCCTTGGGTACATTTTTAGTGCTGTATTGTACTTTTACTCCACTACTTTCCTTCAACCTGCAGGCACAACTCAATTTTTTCTTGTCTATGGTGATTGGAAAAATCCGTCCTGTGATCTCTGTCCAATCAAATCACACACAGGAAGTAAATTGCATCAAAATGAACTACCTCAAGACATGGGTGATTTATAATTGCAGCAAACTGTTTGAAAGCATTAAAAAGTGTCCAAGAAGATGTCCAAAATCTTTACACGCATTGACCCAGAGACTGTTTAGATGCATGCCACTGATGAGAAAATGACTGATGTTTACTGTATGATGACCGAAATGCCCTTACACATCCAGCAGGCACAAGAAGTCAAAATGACGTCAGATTGACATTGTACCCCAACATCGTGGGGACTTTACATTTTGATTGGAAATCGTCCAACCTAAAATCAACCAAATATCAACATCCAATGATGTTACAGCTTGATGTTGTGTGGACGTTACCACTATGACATCTATCAGACGTTGGATTTCAGTGGCAAATACCTGAAGAATAAATATCAGTATTTGACGTCAATATGACATTGGTTTAAGATGTTGGCTCAACGTTGGATACTTTCCAACACAACCTAAAATCAACCAAATATTAATGTCATTTGAAGTCATTATTAGACGTCAAAATAACGTTGTCCTTAGACGCTGACTAGACATTGAATTTTGGTCACTTGACATCACAACCTAAATCCAACCTAATATTAACGTCGTAACAAGTATGATGTTGTGTGCCTGCTGGGCAATAACTAAATGCAGTACAGAATGTTACGTTTACACACATCTACAAACTACATGTAAATGCATGAACTTTGTACAGCGTAATACTCACTACACACTACTCTTAAGTACTTTTGAAAGGTCTACTTTTTACTCATACTTTGAGTAATATTTACAACAGATACTTTTACTCTACTTGCACTACATTTTTATGCAAGTAATAGTACTTTTACTTCAGTATGATATTTCAGTACTCTTTTCACCACTGTCCCCATGTTTGTGTGGGTTTCCTCTGGGTACTCCGGTTTCCCCTTCAAGTCCAAAGACATGCGGTATGGTGTCTGTGTGTAAATGGGTGTGTCCCAGTGATGGGTTGCAGCTGGAAGGGAATAATTTTAAGTGGGCGTCACAGTGGCGCAGTGGGTAATACGATCACCTCACAGCAAAAAGGTTGCTGGTTCGAGCCTCGGCTGGGTCAGTTGGCATTTCTGCGTGGAGTTTGCATGTTCTCCCCGTGTTTGCGTGATTTTCCTCCTGGTGCTCCGGTTTCCAAAGACATGCGGTATAGGTGAATTAAGGTAAGCTAAATTGTTCGTAGTGTATGCGTGTGAATGAGGGTGTATGGGTTTTTCCCAGTGATGGGTTGCAGCTGGAAGGGCATTTGCTGCATAAAACATATGCTGGATAAGTTGGTGGTTCATTGTGCTGTGGCGACCCCTGATGAATAAAGGTACTAAGCTGAAAATAAAATAAATAAATGAAAATGTTAAAAAATTCTATTCTGATATATTACAAAGCTTTGCAAAATCAACTGATATCTGTAGTTTTACTCCTTGATTAAAAGGGTCAAAACAAATTATTTGTCAAAGAAAGTCACAATTACATGTCTGTATGTTTTCCAGGGGTGAAGCCTCAGGTAGTGATCCCTGATGAGGTGACCTTTCACTCAGCTGTGATTTCATGGAAGGCTCCCCGTGTAGCTTTCAAAAGCTATAGGCTCACATACCAGCTCAGCGAGGAAGTCAAGGTGAATACATCAGTAACACCTGAGACAAATTTAGCAGCCTTCCCACAGCTTATTGGACTCCTGCTTTGAATTAACAGGAGCTGATTTTAAATCCATCTCTGACTCATTATGAGATGACTGGACTGGCGGCTTTCTCAAACTATACTGTGAAAATTGACGGAGAAAGAGATGGGCAGTACATAAGTTTTGTCTCTTCTAACTTCACAACTGGTATGTAAAGTTGCTTTTAAAAACTTTAATTCCAGGTCTAATGGTTTTGTATTTTTTAGAGTATTAACTTTCTTTCCTCTTCCCCCATAGCCCAGCTTCCACACCCATATCCCACAGACTGCTCAGAGGTGCTGATCAACGGGATGAAAGAGTCAGGAGAGGCTGAGATCTACCCTGAAGGAAAGAATGGAGAGCCAGTCAGGGTGTACTGTGACATGGAGACAGATGGAGGTGGCTGGACAGTAAGAAACAAAAGCCTGGATTGTGCAATCTAAAAAAATGGTGCTAAGTAGCACTAAAAGTATATATTTTTTGGCTCATTATCATTGGGGAACCACTTAAAGTTCAGCAAACCTACATTGTTAAAGATGGTGCTATGCATCATCTTAACCATCACAAATAACCACTAAAGTACCATTACTGGTATAGCACTGAAATTGGTTCACTTATAGTTACGAGCCAAAGAGCCACTTAGCCGTGTTAAATAGCACATCAACTACCACAAAGAACCGCTGAAGAAACATTTTTTTTTGTAATATAGTCATCGCTGTCCAGATTAAATTTACATTGGAGCATGTATTACATGTCTAAATCCTTTAAATAGCCAAAAGTGTTTTTAATAACTGTTTAAATGCATGCTTATTATGGGGTACAACGACTCATGTAGACCTACTTTTTATAGTACACTAAATTATATACAGGGCTGTATGGTGGCGCAGTGGGTAGCACGTTCGCCTAACAGCAAGAAGGTCGCTGGTTTGAGCCTCAGCTGGGTCAGTTGGCGTATCTGTGTGGAGTTTGCATGTTCTCCCCGTGATCGCGTGGGTTTCCTCCGCGTGCTCCAGTTTCCCTCACAGTCCAAAAACATGGTATAGGTGAATTTGGTAGGCTAAATTGTCTGTAGTGTATGAGTGTGTTTCCCAGGGATGGGAACATATGCTGGAAAAGTTGGCAGCTCATTCCGCTGTGGCGACCCCAAATTAATAAAGGGACTAAGCCGGAAAGAAAATGAATTAATGAATGAACTATATACAATAAAATAAAATTGGTACTAAATAGCACTAAAAGTGGTTCCTTCAAAGAACTGAAGAACTAATACTGGTACTATATTGTACTGAAAGTAGTTCTCCTATGATTATGAGCCAAAATACCAAACTGCAACTAAGTAGCATCTCAACCACCATAAAATAATTGTGAAAGAACCCATTTATATGTGTATTTTATTTAAAGTGAGAGAGCTGTTGTTGAAAAACATACTTAATATCTAACACTGGCTTATTTCTAAATGCTGCAATAGCATCAAACTCTCCTGGTATTTAAAAACAATTACAAAAAAATAAAATAAAATAAAGCTAATTTATTTTGGTACTTTGAGCAGATTACCATACAATAGGGTATATGCAGAAGTATGCAGAAGGACTTTTAATTTTTCAGTAACCTAGGTCAATTGCTTCTGGTGACCTGTATGTCATTACAAAATCGCCACGTTTAAGGTCTGTATTCTTTAAAAATCAACAATATTCACTTCCTGATTCATATATGATTTAAAGTGGGTCTCAGAATGTACAAGAAACACTGCATTCAATAAAATTTTTCAGCACCATGTCCTTAAAATATGAAAATTTATTTTACCCGCAATGGAGTTTCTGTGCCCGCCTGCTGACAGCTTGTGCATGTAAACGGCTTTTTATCTCGTTTTACGTTTGAACAACTAAATGAATGCTAAAGTCTATTTAACTGATTATATTTTAATTGCATTACAACATCGATGTGGTAAAAGGAACAGTATAAAATAAAAAAAAAGTCACATTAACCGTTCACTGGAAGTTTATCGGTATGGGAAGAAACACTAGCTTTGCATATACCCTATTACGTCATCTTCACGCTACATTATATTCTCTAAAGTATTGTTTCCAATGTTTTGATCACTGACAGTTTATTCATCAATTCCACTATAAAGTGACCATGACAACATTATTTGTTTGGTTTTATGTCTATTTACACATAATTTTCACCAAAAAATGTAATCATTTTAATATGTTGATTTAAATGAGAAGAGGGCTGATAAAAATATTTTTTCAAGTTTTTACGGTTTTCATTCATTCATTGATTCATTTTCTTTTCGGCTTAGTCCCTTTATTAATTTGGGGTCGCCACAGCAAAATGAACCGCCAACTTATCCAGCACATTTTTACGCAGCGGATGCCCTTCCAGCCGCAACCCATCACTGGGAAACATCCACACACACTCATTCACTACGGACAATTTAGCCTACCCAATTCACCTGTACCGCATGTCTTTGAACTGTGGGGGAAACCGGAACACCCGGAGGAAACCCATGCGAATGCAGGGAGAACATGCAAACTCCACACAGAAATGTCAACTGACCCAGCCGAGGCTCAAACCAGCGACCTTTTTGCTGTGAGGCGACAGCACTACCTACTGTGCCACTGTGTTGCCCTACGGTTATCATGTTCATGTAAAAATGTTTTTGTGACGTATCATGCACATGTGTATTATATGTTCCGATGGATTTGAGTAAGACTTGTTTTACAAATTCAGGTTTTCCAGAGAAGAATGGATGGATCAACCGATTTCTTTAGGAGCTGGAGAGACTACAGTAAAGGCTTTGGTCTCCTAAGTGGAGAATTCTGGCTGGGTGAGATTCTCCACTGAGATTATCTTTTGTTTTTTTTTGAAACACAACACAATTTGCATTTTTTAAATAGCAGAGATATTCCCACCTAAAAAAAATATCAGCTTACCTCCAGGTAATTTTTTAAATGACACCTCTTCTCCTATTCACAGGAAATGAGGTCCTTCACAGTCTCACCAGTCTTGCAGCAATGAGCTTGCGGATTGACCTGCGTTCAAAAAATGACACAGCCTTTGCACATTATGCAAACTTCAACATTAGCTCAGAGGCTAATCACTATGCAATTGACCTGTCTGGATACTCTGGCACTGCTGGTAAGAGAGTAAAAAATCTAAATTTGTAGAAAAAACTAACTGTAAGATTTTTATAAGATGTTGTCTTTTTCTAGGTGATTCCATGAAATATCACAAAGGCCGTCCATTCTCTACGAAAGACAAAGACCCAGACACGCTTAGCATTCACTGCGCAAAGGCCTATTTGGGAGGATGGTGGTATAAAAACTGCTACAAGGCAAATCTCAACGGCCTCTACGCCTCTTACTCAGACAACAAGGTACTGCAGCAGCAAACTGCTGCATTTCTGTAGCTTGAACATGGGAGTGTGACTTTTCATAAAGACATATTTTCCATGACCACTTACCTTCAAAATGAAAATCAGAAGCATCTGCTAAATGACTTAAGGTAAAAGTCATATATCTTAGATTTAGATCAACAATATTAGCCCAATTTTGGCATGATCAAACCATTACAGAAAATCCATGCGAGCAATCATGTAAAAATTATGTGATGCATCTAGAACTTGTTAAAAATGTGATTTTTTTGTAAAATCCAATATCTTTGTTTTATGTGATTCACATGTATTTTCACATGTGAAGCTCATTTGTTTTGTTTGTAAGGGATTTGACAGTTGTTGTGATTTGTAATGGACAATGGGTGGAAGGATGCAAGAATTAGTTACTTTATTCAGTTCATCTTTATTTCTCTTTACAATGTACATTGTGTCAAAGCAGATTAACATACTGTAGATGAAGAAAAGAGAGTAAAAGCCACAATATTTCAAATTGTTCAATTGAAACTGCTTTCAATTCAGTTTAGTATAAATGTCACTGTTGAAGATCAGTGTACTTTAGTTCAGATCAGTATATTGCAAATGTCACTGCGAAAGGTCAATCCACCAAAGAGCAACTCCACCAGTTTATCTCATAGGTGCATTGCTAGGTGACAGCCACGAAAGCGAAGCGCAAAAATAGAAAGACGTACGCACGTCAGGGTCATTCTGCTTTTACTGAATCTTTTGATTTTGGACATACAGAAAGCTACTCACATCCATCTGCCGCAAAAAATATTATAAATGTTCAGAACATCACGTGATGTCTGCAGAAGCTGTTTTTGGAGGAGACAAGCAGACATTGTCACTGTGTTTGCCCTGGCTTAATTCCCCTTGTCACCAAGATACAGTATGTAATACACAGACATACACACTCACACGAATGAACGATATGAAAATGATAGTTTGTTGAATTGTTGGTTGTTCACTTCCGTTATTTGGTACGATTGCATTCATACCAGAAGGGAATCAGACCAGTGTTCGTGTGAACCGTACCCCAGACCACCTCTTTCTGTCAGACTCGGATACGTTTCGTGGGTGCGCACCTGAGTTCAGAAGACACGTTCACACTAGCTAAACGTACCATACTCTGACATCAAACGAACCCGGGGGCGGACCAAAAGTGCTAGTGTAAAAGGACCCATAGAAAATGATAACCAATAAGCCAATTGAAAGAACCAAGTTTCTTTTTTTTCTTTGTTTTACATCTGTGATGCTGACCACTAGAAGCTCAGAATTCTTCTATAAGCATCATTTAAACATGGTAAAATGAAGGAGAGATGTGATATTGGTGATGCTAAGTGGAATTATTCAGTTGAGGTTTGTGAAGCTATGGCAACAGTACTCGTATAACAGTACTAATAGCGTATATGATGGGCTTTTCTAACAACAAGCTGATGTACAGCATATCTACACAATTGTTTCTGAAAGTCAAAGCAAGAATTTAGGAGTCAAAATCTGACGAGAGTTTCCTCATCTCCAAAACTAACAAATAGGTTTTTTGTGCAAGCAAACTTTTTATTTAAAATAATGACAGTGCATGTTGTGTGTTGTCATAAAATTGCATTTGACTGGTGTAACCAATCAAAATTCGGAACATGATTTACAGTTCATTCTCCATTAAAGACAAAAACCCTTTAGCGTCCACTGTGCTGAGGCCTACATGGTAGGATGGTGATATAAAACTGCTAAAAAGGGATTTTTTTAAGCCTCTTATTACATTTACATTAAGTCAATTAGCAGATGCTCTTGTCCAAAGTGACATACAAATGAGGCATTCAGCAATTCAATAAGAGGCAATACACACAAGAAGTGCTAATTATACAAAAACTCTTAGTGCTCAGAGAATTAAGTACTAGAGAGAAGAGTGTTTCTACAGGTGGTTTGTCAAGCCCACTCATCTGTGTTAAGCACACTTATATGCACACGTTTTTTCTTTATGTTGTTGTTGTTGTTTTTTAAGAGGTATGGAATGATTGTAAGAAAGTGTGTTGTGCAAATGTACAAAAACTGGTGTAAGTGTTGGTTAAAGTAACAGACAGATGAAAAAGTGTTTTCTACAGGTGGTTTGTCAAGCCCACTCACCTCTGTAAGGCTCACATTTCACCAATGGATAATTGATCTGTGATTGAAACTATGATTGTTGTGCTACTATTGACACAATGCTCTAACATTTCAGCTACATAAATCACACATTTTTGCACACAATCTCACGGCAATTTGTAACTTTTTGACTTACTAATTCTTATGAATTTAGTACAATTTGCTCATTCCCTAATGACTGTTGTGTTGGATTGGGCATCATGCCCCCTTTTTAAAATAGTACATTTTGTAAGACTGAACTTGTACAAATTCTTTTGAATTAGCCGCTAAACTGACAAAACAAAAAAATGCATACATTTACTCGTGAGATGAGGCTGAAATATCATGTAGTCCGAATGGCTACCGTCCTTGCTTAAACAGTAACTTGGAAGCTCTAGTACAGGGGTGCCCAAACTCGGTCCTGGAGGGCCGGTGTCCTGCATAGATTAGCTCCAACTTGCCTCAACACACATGGCTGGCCGTTTCTAGCATACCTATATAGAGCTTGATTAGCTGGTTCAGGCGTGTTTAATTGGGGTTGAAGCTAAAATCTGCAGGACACCGGCCTTCCAGGACCAAGTTTGGGCACCCCTGTTCTAGTATATTTGTAGCTGTCTTAGGTGTGTTTAACTGGAGTTTGAGCCAAAGTTTTCAGGACAATGACCCTCCAGGATAGAATCTGGACACCACCGGTATAGGTGGAGTCTTAAATTGTCTATCAATTTTACATTTTTGCTTTGTCTTGTTTTTCAGGGTGTAGTGTGGATTGACTGGAAAGGCAAAGATGCATCCCTGCCATTTACTGAAATGAAGCTTCGACCTTCCAATTTTAGTCAAACAACCTCAACAACTCCAACAGCCCAAGGTTAAACCTGCAGAGTGAATAATGCACAAAGTGCAAATACACTGTACAAATTTCTACACTGCTACTTCATTGTATATAAGTTGACAACATGCATACAATTCATATATAACTTTGTCTAGCTTTGCAAATCACATTCTTCACCATATAACATTTTAAGTTTCTCAGAAATGTTATGTAAATTTATGCATGTGTCAATGTTCTTGTGTTAAATTATCTATCACTGATCTTACCATTTCTCCTACTGAAATAACTGCACTGTTTTGGTCTGTTGTTACTTTTTTAGATACTTCATGTTACTTCAAGTCTCTTTATATTACTACTACTTCTGTCTATGAATTTGTTTTACCTTTTTTAATTCAAGATGTGTAGAGAAAATGAATAAAACAATGTACTAATCAATCCTGGGTTCAGATAGTGAACTTTTGCTTACTATTATTATTATTATTAGTAGTAGTAGTAGTAGTAGAAGTAGTAATAGTAGTACATAATAAAAAATGTTGGGTGTTTTAACCCAATGTTTGATCTAACCCAACAGTTAAAAAAAGTATAATTAAAATTTAATTAAACTTTATCCAACGTTGGGTTTATCAGCACTGAGTTGCTAGTTGAAAATTAGATGCATTTAGTACCCAGCATTTTTTAGAGTGTATTAATTTGACATTTATTTGATATGCGTGCTGTTGTTGATATGATTTCTATAATATACTTTAATATTAGACAGCCCAAAATAATTTTGCATTCACACAAGTGATGTCTTTTTAATGATTCAAATAACTTTTGTGTAAATGTTAAAAAAATAAAATGACAAAATATGAGTGATAATGTTATGCCATCATTTAGGTTAACAGATATGCTCATGTAAAACTAAAACCATGTACTTTGTCTGACCTGTACTTATTTAAAACAAAGTCATAATAGTACATTTATATTTTAAATTATTACAAACTTCTTGTTGGTAAATGGGTAAAACCTAATTGTTAAAAATGCTGGCAAGGCATCCTTTTTTTTTTTAGTATTATATTATATATATTTTTTTACATAGTATTTTATGAAGTCATAAGATGAGTACATTTTAATATTCCTGACAAAATTTTATTTATAAGTTTATTTTTATTTCAATCTTTATGCTTAAAAACACTTTTATTCTTTGACTAACATATCTGTATAAAGATTCAATGGATTAGCCGAAATTCAACCATGAGTGAATTATCCTACTGTAACTTTTCTTTACAGGCAAATTCTCTTCTAGATGTCTACATTGAGCTAAAATGCCAGCTGACTCGTTAAACAGTAACTTCATTCCTGTCGCAGGGCTGAAGGATTAAGACTGTGGTTTGGCTATAGACTAGATTCAGCCATACCTGACACTATACTTCTTTGACTGGCTTTGCCGGGTGGTAACTGTATTTCACTATTCCTGAGCTAATGCTGAATCACTGCTTTATTTCCAATGAATGGGGTCTTTCCATCCAACGGCTTGCGGCAATGTATCAGCATAGAGCTCGGCAGTAAAGGTTATACAATAGCACTCACAGTAACTTAGTGTTAGGCTCCACTATATATATATATGGAGTTTCTTTTTTGACTAAATAGAATCTTTGTTGGTCAAAAACCAAATGGTCATGGTCATTCGGTTTCCTGTAATGTCATTCATCAAATCACAATGTTAGTGGTTCATACTTCGTGGTTTGAGAGTAACATTGAGATAAAGGTCAAGATAATATTTACCTATCCTTGATGAGATGATTCATGGAGGTGGAAGATGATAAAAGGTGTCAGAGTAAAAGAAAGGCATTCAGAAAGCTTTAGCTTCAGAAAGAACGGCATGTGTTTCTCTGTGGTCAGTGTTGTGCTATTGCTGTTCATTTTGTGGATGCTTGTGGTCCAGTTTTGTGGACAGAGCAACAGACGAACTGATGGCGATGCCAAAGAAAACAACAAACCAGAAGGTAGGAGGTTTGATTTTACCAAGAGCTGTGGGGGCATATAAATTGAAGAATAGTTTCATTGATAAGAACAGCTCTTCCCTGTTTTCTTTTGCAACTCCCCTTGAGTTAAACAGTTGAGTTTTAATATTTTTGAATACATTCAAGCAATCTCCTGGACCCTTTTAACTTAGCATGAATCATTGAATCATACCATTAGACCATTAGCATCTTGCTCAACAATGGCCAAAGAGTTTTGTAAAGCTTGACTCTTTTGTAGTTTTGTAGTTCACTGTGCACTAAGACAAACGGAATATAAACATTTTTTTTTATTTTCAAGGTCGCCATGGCTAGGAACTATACTCTCATTCTGGCAAAAAAAAAATTCCTGCACAATGCAGCAAATGCTATTTTGTAGCACTGTTTTCTGCAGCCATTGAATACAACTAAAATCCCTTGATTATTATGTCAGAATGACAGTATAATTCCTTGCCATATCTGCCTAGAAAATAGCAACTCATTTTCCATTGGTCTTAAAACATAATGTAACTGCAGAATAGTCAAACTTTAAAATATGAAAATTATTGAAACTTTTTTATTATTATTTTTGAGAGAGATGCTAATGGTTTAATCTGATTTACTGATTTTTGCTAAGCTATTTTTTTTAAAGTGCTGCTAAAAGACCTGGTGATCAGATAAATAGATTTTAAAAATGGTCAAACAACTCTTGTGGACTATACAAGCCTATTTACACAAACAAACAAGAAAAGAGTGTTCTTTTAATATGTGTTTCTTTTCATTGTCCTATAGCTGCTTTTCCCAAACTCCTGCATTCGTTCTATAAGCTCTTCTTTGGTACTGTTTCTCCTACTATTTCTGGTCCTCGCTCTCTCCCTTTGCTGGGAAACATGATGGATCTCGCCCAAGATCATCTGCCCATCCACTTGACTGCATTGGCACAACGCTATGGAAGTATCTATCGGCTCAACTGTGGCAGCACAAGTAAATTTTCTTTTCTCTTTTTTTTCAAATCTATTTCATAAAAACTCAAAATTGCAAATGGTGGGTACATGTAGAATTATATACTTCAGTAAATACACTCTTAAATTAAATGTTTTTGTTGCGATGCCAAAGAACCATTTCTTGCTTCCTTAAAGAACTTAGTAAGTAAAGTAAACAGTTCTTTAAAGAACACATATTCCTTTGAAAACCATTTAAAAAAACCTAAAGCATCTTTCTCCACTATGAAGAACCTTTTTTTTTGGAATGGAAGCATTCTTTGGCTGTTCTTCATGGAAGTTCTTTATGAAATCTTCAGTGTCAATATATTCTTAGAATCAATCAATCAAACCTTATAAATTTGTACACACATTTTTTTTTGTCTATAAAGGATACATTTCAATGTCTTCAAAATGCACAATAGTAACTGTAGTAAATAGTACAAATCTACCTCTTTACATTTTGTACCTCTTTACTATTACTTACTTTTGAGGTACAAATGAGCACATTTTAAGGCACTAATATATACTGTACTTAAACATTTAAAAATCAAATGCATTTAGCAATTTTTTTTTATTATTACTATTATTATTATTGATTCTTTTTCTTATTTTTATATGTTTGCATGAATGTATGTATGTATTTTTGCTTACTATATAATTTGCATAAAAAATTAGGTAATATTTTATTTTGATGGTCCATTTG
>CAIGQZ010033112.1:1220245-1243003 GCA_903798205.1 Danio tinwini
ATATATACTTTTAATTAATTTACTTTTAATTGCTTCTATAGAACTATACTGTGCTTGTGAATTTGATAAGCTAATTACTGTAGATCAGTTTAAATTACTGTCTGGTTCTTCTCTTTGTTGTTTAACAATACTGTCAGTTATGACTGTTTTGGTTTACCAATAAATGCACAAAATATTAGTCACCTACACTGAAACTGTGAGAGAAAGAGAGAGTTTTAAATAAGTATAACAAGTGTACATACTTTTAAGTTTTCAAATTTTCACAGTCAAAGCAGATTCAACCAATAAGTGAGGTAAGCGTCCACTTAAGGCCCCAGGAAATCTGGGGCTCCCAAATAAATGCATAGAAGTTTTTTTTTTTTAGTAAATTTTACATTTTTAGTGGGGGCGTCACAGTGGTGCAGTGGGTAGCACAATCTCCTCAGAGAAAGAAGGTCACCGATTTGAGCCTTAGCTTGGTCAGTAGGCATTTCTGTGTGGTGTTTGCATGTTTTCCCCATGTTCGTGTGGGTTTCCTCCAGGTGCTCTGGTTTCCCCCACAAGTCCAAAGACATTCGGTATAGGTGAATTGGGTAAGCTAAATTGGCCGTAGTGTATGTGTGTGAATAAGTGTGTATGGATGTTTCCCAGTGATGGGTTGCAGCTGGAAGGGCATCCGCTGCGTAAAACATATGCTGCATAAGTTGGCGGTTCATTTCGCTGTGGCAACCTCAGAATAAAGGGACTAAGCCGGAAAAAAAATGAATGAATGAATTATTTTTTATTGTGAATTAAATTTAAGGAATCATTTAAAATGTAAAGATTCCAAGAAAAATACAGAAAAGAGGAGAGAAAAAACACCAATATAAAATAAATAGAAAAGTAGAAAGTGCTCTGAATCGGACCCAGGCGTGATTGAGTTGGCTGGCCCTGGCCCAGTTGGAAGAGATGTGCCAGAGCGCAGTTCACTTGGGCTTTGGCGCGGTACACTTGTAGTGTGAGTGCAAAGCGAGCCTGAGCCCGAAACTAAAGACAGTCAGGCCAGGCAGGCCGGCGGCTTCCGGTGACCTGTCTTTCCATTACAAAATTGTCACATCAAAGATCTGATTTCTTTAAAAATCAGCCGTCTTCACTGCCTGTTAGATATATACGATATGAAGTGATATCCCTTTTTCCCTTTCCATTGGGTGTGCGTAATTAAATTCCTCTTCCACCAGTCCTTATAAGGTAAGAGTATACTCCTTATTTGCATCTACTACAGCAGTTTGTCACGGGGGCATGAATGAAATGTTTATGATTGTAAGTAAAAGTGCTGAGCTTAACTGCAGTTAAAGTCATTCAAAATTACATGAAACTCTTACATGAAAGCACTTCACGTAAACACCTTAATTATATTATGGTCTATTAAGGCTGAAGAATCAAGCTTAAACCAGCCTAAAATAGTTGGCTGGTTTTAGTTGGTTTTAGCTAGTAATTTTCCAGCCTGACTAGCTAAGACCAGGCTGGAAATGGCTGAAAACCAGCCTGGAAATGGCCAAAACTCCTCTAAAACCAGGCTGGTCGACCAGCCAAGCAGCTTAGGCTGGTTTAAGCTGAATTTTTCAGCAGGAAAATAACTAGACTACAGATGTCCATGTCAGTATCTTCAAAGTTAGTAAAAGATCTAGAAGGGCATTCTGCTGATTTGATTTGGAAGGGCAATTTTTTTGTCAGAAGGCTCGCCTGTTTGACTTTTATTCACCGTCAATTATTTTAAAAAGCACCTGGTCCATTTTATTTGTATGGTTTACTTGAACTCATAAACTCTACAGGTGCCTGATAGTGTGGAGCTAATATCAATCAGATTCACTCTAGTGAACAGATATCATCATAATTTACTCGCGTGCACGCCTCAAAGTCCCACAGTTTGAAAACCCCTAGCTTGGGGACCCCAAATCAATAAATCCTCCCCTGATTGCAGTCTGTGATCATGCTGCTCCTCTCTCGTCCTCAAGAGGGCAGAACACACTCTACCATCGGCTAAACGCAGATCTCCACACACTTCCTGTGCTCGCCAGAGTTGTTGATAAACAGCAGCGAGCATATGCTGAAAACAGTTTCTGGCATTTTGTCTTTGAACAGATTGACTGACACTTTTATTTAACTCAAACTAGTAGTGTGACGATCCGTAATCTGCCATGTCTCTGCAATTACACACTGAACAAAGACTTCTCTGCTCAGGTAGGGTGTGACAGTCCTGTCCGCTACAGTTAGTTCAGCTTCAGACATAGCTTAGTTTGTGTTTGTGTGGATCTGTTTATGTTCACATATAGCACGTGCTCTTTTTATTATGGCTGTTTTACTGGCAAGTTTTTTGCAATAATTGCAGACCTATTTTATTCTTTCATTCATTGTAATTTCTTGCTTTGTGGTAACACTTATGCATTAGTTCATGTATTATAACATGCATAAACAAACAATGCATTTATTGGAGTATTTATTCATCATTCTCAGTGTTAGTTAATGGAAATAAAGTTGTTATTGTTAATTATTGCATAAACCAATAGCAACAAGCACAACTTTTCATTCTTCTTCTTTTAATGCATTATTCATGCCATAGAAGTATTGTTCTTCATTAAGTCATGACAGTACTAATATCCTTTTTGTAAAGTGTGGCCTGCATGATTAATATTATTTATAATATATACATATTTGGATCAATGTACTTTTTTTACTGATTCAACCATCTGTTTTATGTATTTAGGGCACTGATGGATTTTATAAAAGAGTTTACTACAGCTGTGACACACATAATTTTGTCAGTCTCATCACTCCATGCTGCATATTGGCTGTTCAAGGTAAATATCATTTCTATGTCTTTATTACATAACAAAAAGCACAGAACAGGAAAAGAAAAAAACAGGGGCAAACTTAAGAAAGGAAAGTTCTGTTTTGAGCTTATTCTTAAAGAGCCCCTATTATACATTAAATAGGGTCATATTTTGGTTGTAAAGGTCTCCAACAACAGGCTGCATGCATGCAAGGTCAAAAAACACTTTCATGGTCTTATAATATGCATTTATTTTTACCTAATTATCCCAGCGACTCCCATATGAATCGTTCAGCGATTCATTTGTTCCCAAACCCCTCCTTAGCGCAAAGCTAATCTGTGCTGATTGGACCGATGACAGCCTGTTGCGATTGGTCGACACTGACAGCCTTCAGCGCGAGACAGAGTGAAATGCCCAGCACAGCTTATCAACAATATAGTAGTCAGAGTGCACACACGCTTCATATTAGTGGATTTTAGCTGCCAGTGGGTAAATGTAAATACAGACGAATAACTATTTTTTTGAGCAAAACTCCAAGAACTGGGGAGATCGACACGAGTCTCCTAGCCCGTCACACTCTACTTGCTCTTCACACACACACACACACACACACACACACACACACACACACACACTTACTCACTCACTCACTCCTCCTCAGAGGACACAACACCAAAATAAAAGTCCTTAACAGAAACATTTAAAAACTGAATACAAAGAAATATTAAAGAAACAACTTCACAATAGTTACTAACACCATAGAACACAGTACCCGGTTCCCACCAGTGTTATCTGGGCCGGCGCATCCATAGTGAGGGCGGCGTCCGCGAACCACGTCCCCCACGGTCCTTACTTTCATCCGCAACACCCACACCCTCCCTCCCGGTCCTCACTTTCAACCGCAACACCCACACCCTCCCTCCCGGTTCTCACTTTCAACCGCGAACCGATCACTTTCTTTTTTACTTCCGGGTTGAGGGCAGCATGATCGCCGTTTGCCTAGAGCAACAGTCCAGCTTGCTCCAGCCCTGACTGTTATTCAGACACCTCACCCTGAACCTAACCCTCCGGTCTCCCGGATTTTTAGGGACAGATGTTGGCAGGTATGTGTGTGCAGTTTTATTTTGAAACTTGACTGCTGCAAGTATGTAAGAACAGCTGAGCTGACGATGGCCATAGCAATGACAAACAGCAGAGGATCACAGGCTCATAAACACATTTAATCCGTAAACAAAGCACCATGCGTCACGTTTTTAATGTGACTTTAGATGCAATATGAGAATATAAAGAGTTAACCTGATACAGTACAAGCGATTACAAGTAACAAAACACAAATAAATACATAATTTGCAAAGTAGAAAATGCAAGGAAGCAACAATTTTACCCACTTACTTACACTTGTGAAATTAAGGAACTGATCCATGATGCACTGCTCCATGTTCTGACATAGTCCCTTACATCAATAGTCTTTTCTGATCCTTCCTTTAACAAAAGGCAAATTAATTCTCCGTTGTAAGTGTGTAGATTCCAGAAGCACTCAAACAGCACAATGCTGGGCTATAATGCTGAGGTTTTTCGACGTCACGACGGAACGGCTAAAGACTCGTTATCAAAACGATTAATTTAAAGTACTAGGAGTCAACTCTTTTATAAATGAATCAATATTTTTAAACACTGTCCACTTTCAGATTTAAGCCTTAGCTGGATATTTCACTTCACTTACAGCTGTGTTATACACTTTATGGAAGGTCATTCTCAAAAACCCATAATAGGGGCTCTTTAAAACAATTGTGTTTAATAGTAGGATTTCTGTTTAAAACATTTACACTAAAGGGATAGTTCACCTAAAACTGAAACTTATGTCATCATTTGCTCAACCTTCACTTGTCTCAAACCTGTTTGAGTTTCTTTTTTTTCTGTAGAACACAAAATAAGTTATTTAAAAATTCTGGAAACCCGTAACATTGAGTATGTTTCCATGGACATCAATAATCCAATTTAGATGATATTCTGATTAAGATTCCACCATGTAAACAGCTTTTTTTTTTATTAAACCGATTAAGGTCGTAACTAAACGGAAATCGAATTATGACATGTGGAGTATGCCGATTTTAGTTGCATTATTGAAGTGCAGTACACAGACATGTAAACACCTTAAACTAATACTATCATGTAGGACTTTTTGCTGCATTTTGTGACAGAAAAATCCCAATACTTGGATCGGAAATCGGTTCAATAATGCATATTTTTGCTGGATCGGCTATTGGCCAGCTGGTACTGATTCAAATCCGATCTTGCACCCGCATTATATTCTGTGTCATTTATAAGCCAACAAAAGCCATAAAAGGTAGCCTATTATAAAGAGCCTAGAACAGGGGTTGGCAAACTCAGTCCTGGAGGGCCGATGTCTTGCACCGTTTAGCTCCAACTCTAATAAAACACACCTGCTCATAGATTTCTAGTAATCTTGAAGACACTGATTAGCTTGTTCAGGTGTGTTTGATTAGGGTTGGAACAAAACTGTGCAGGACACCAGCCCTCCAGGACAGAGTTTGCCCATCCCTGGCCTAGAAAGTTGTCATGTAGGCCTATTATATCCTAAATGTTATAAAGCCATTCTATAGTTTAATGTGAAGCAAAGATGAATATTCAAGTACTTAAATTGATGTTTAATTCAGCGTTTCCCACTGTCAATTATTCTTCATTCATTCATTCAAACTGTGTCGCGTTACACAAAAAAACTCTCCAAGACTGTTTATTCCAGTTAATATAAGGCACTGATTTCTTCCCTTTGTGCTGCACAGTTTTAAAAGTGTCTGCAAATACTAGAGAGCTGCGCGATGTGTCTCATTGCTGCATTGGGCGCGTCATTCATGCACAGGTTGTGCAGAAGTGACGTCTGCTGCTCCGTAAAATTATTTTGTAATATTAAACGTTTCTGTTCTCTCATGCTTCTGAATGAGTTTATTCTTCCAAGAGGAATATTTTCAGTGCTGCGAATAGTTTGTAAAGCCTAGCTCACTGTGGTTAGAGTAGTTGAATAAATTAATAAAAGTGAAACTGACTGGCGCAATATTTATTGTCATTAACAGAAAATTATTTAGCCTAATATAGACTACTCAGAAACTGTGAATATTTCACTGTATTATATTTATATTAATATTTTATTTAACAGACCAGTTTTGATTAGGGTCAATAGTGGTAGCCTACAGAATACAAAGAAAAATCTTAACAGATAAATGTCATAACAAATGCCCAAATAATGTAGCCTAATTTACAGCAAGCATCATGTTTTTAGTTAGATTATGTTGTCTGTCATGTACAGTAGGCCTATTATCTGTTATTTTTACTAAAGAATACATATTATTGAAGTTTCACCAGAACTATAAAAACTGTGACAAAAAAACAAAAAAACGGTATAGTATTAGGATCAGATCTGTATCGATCGATACTCAGAATTTTGGTATCCGGATCGGATACAAAAAATGGTATTGGTGCATCCCTAGTACACACATGGCTGTTTGACACTATTCTCTGCACCTATTCGGTCAGCAAAGGACCACAGACACCTGCATCTCGAAATGCAGAGGTTTTTGTTCTCCCATACTGCGTGCGGTATCAAATTTAATTATAACAACACTCTTTCATGAGTTCATACTAGCATCCAATATCTTGTCAGGGGGGCATGCATGAAATGTTCCTGAATGAAAGTGAAAGTGCCAAACTGCAGTTAAAGTCAACAAATTAAAAATGAAACACCCGAAATTACATGAAACTTTGGAGGAAATGCGCATAGCGTGATGATGTTAATCGAATTACTGTTGTGCTATAACATGTAAAACGGGATCATGAAAGGAACATTCAAAAAGCAATTAATGTAAACACCTTAATCAGATTGTCTTATTCAGATTAAGTCAAATAATTTGATTACTGATGTCCATGTAAACGTAGTCATTGACTCCCATAGTTTGTTTTTCCTACTATGGAAGTCAATGGTTACAGGTTTGTAACATTTTTTGAATATCTTCTTTTGTGTAAAAAGATACTCATAAAGGTTTAAAACCACTTGAGGGGGAGTAAATGGTGATTTAAAGTGTTATTTTTGGGTGAATTATCATTTTAACTGCCACCCCATTTGTTGCATTTACGGTTATTGAATATGATACAATGCATTTGAAAAGTATTTAGAGCACTTCACTTTTTCCACATTTTTTATGTTACAGCCTTATTACAAAATGGATTAAAGTAATTTATTTCCTTAATTCTACACACAATACCCCATAATGACAATGTGAAAAAAATATTATGTTGAAATTGTTGCAAATTTATTAAAAAAAACTGAAAAAAAATACATGTACATAAGTAAACATGTACATAAGTAAATTGGTACAGGTACATTCTGTTTCCACTGATCAATCTTGAGATGTTTCAGTAGCTTAATTGGAGTTCAAATTTAGTTGATTGGACATGATTTGAAAAGGCATGCACCTGTCTATATAAGGTCCCAGGGTTGATAGTGCATGTCAAGCACAAACCAAGCATGAAGACAAAAGTATTGTTTGTAGACCTCCGAGACAGGATTGCCTCGAGGCACAAGGCTGGGTAAGGTTGCAGAAAAATTTCTGCTGCTCTGAAAGTTCCAATAAGCACAGTGGCCTCCATCATCCATAAGTGGAAGATGTATGAAACCACATCTTCCTAGCTCTAGGACACTTCCTAGAGCTGGTCAGCAATCTAACCTGAGTGATTGGGGGAGAAGGGCCTTAGTCAGCGAGGTGATAAATAACCCGATGGTCACTCTGTCTGAGCTCCAGCATTCTTCTGTGGAAAGAGGAGAACCTTACAGAAGGACAACCATCTGTGCAGCAATCGACCAATCGGGCCTGTATGGTAGAGTGGCCAGATGGAAGCCAGTCCCCGCCTGGAATTTGCCAAAAGGCATCTGAAGAATTCTCAAACTATAAGAAACTAAATTCTCTTAAAATTGAACTTTTTGGAGTAAATGCCGGGCGTTACGTTTGGCAAAAACCAGGCACCGCTCATTACCATGCTAATACCATCCCTAAAGTGAAGCATGGTGGTGGCAGCATCATGCTGTGGGAATGTTTTTTTAGCAGCAGGAACTGGAAGACTAGTCAGGATAGAGGGATAGATGAATGCAGCAATGTACAGAGACATTCTGAATGAAAACCTGCTTCAGAGTGCTTTTGACCTCAGACTGTGGCGACGGTTCATCTTCCAGTAGGACAATGACCCAAAGCACACCACCAAAATATCAATGGAGTGGCTTCACAACAACTCGGTGAATGTCCTTGAGTGGCCCATCCAGAGCCCAGAACTAAATCCTATTGAACATCTCTGGGGAGATCTGAAAATGGCTGTACAGCATTGCTTTCCATCCAAAATTCCCCAAAACAGGTGTGCCAAGCTTGTTGCATCATATTCAAAAAGACTTGAAGCTGTAATTGATGCCAAAGGTGCATCAACAAAGTATTGAGCAAAGGCTGTGAATACTGATGTACATGTGATTTTTCCATTTTATTTATTTTTTGTTTGTTTTTTTTCAACAAATTTGCAACAATTAAAAAAAATTGTTTTTCACATTGTCATTATGGGGTATTGTGTGTACAATTTTGAGGAAATATATGAATTTAATCCATTTTAGAATAAGGCTGTAACATAAAAAAAATTGGAAAAGGTGAAGTTCTATGAATACTTTCCGGATGCACTGTATGCGTATGTACAGTTTGTCCAAGTTAGTTTGGGTTTAAAATGTAGTAGTTAATGTAGTAGTACCATTATTATTGAATATGTATTGAAAAACCTGTGGTTACTAAGGTGGCCGGAGAGTGCAAAACAACATTACAAAGTGTGAAACAGTTTTACGAAGCTCGAGACAAATTTACATTATGCAAAACATTTTTACCTATCATAAAGACACAACTAAATGGGGAAAACGATTTTACCAAAAACAAAACAATTTGACATTTTAGAAGAAAAAAAATTGAACAAGACGCAAAACACTTTTACCAGTCCCAAAACAAATTTACAATGACAGATTCTTTATGCAAAGGGAATGTACCACACACCGGAAGTGACGCAATACAAGGCGTTGTTGTCCTTGGTGGTGAGCTCTGTAAATTCATGTTGTGAAGTACATGGCGTGAATAAAGTTTATGGTGACTGAACATGGACTGCAGTCCAGGGTTGTTTTGCCCGTTTTGTGGCAAACACATGAGCAGCTTAACACAGTTTTGCTTTAAGTCTGGTTGTGTTTGGAGTTTCTAAAGGACGTGGACCAGACGGAAACACCAGATATACTGCATCAATGTGTTCAATATTTTAATGAGGGCCACTCGTACACTGTAATTGTGGACATGATGTCAAGTCTACACGGTGTAAACATCTGCTTGAGGACTCTTAAGCCAGTGTTCTGGTTTAACTGATGTCTGTGTTAACTGGTGTCCCTTTCCAGATGTAAACTATTCACGTTTGCAGATTGGCAGATTCGTCACTTTTTCACAGCAATAAAACATGCCCATACCAAATAAATATTCTTATTACTTGGTGTCAGTGTTATTGTAAACATTATTGATTTTAATATTTTTGCAGCAGAACAGTATATAACCAAAACAAATGTAAAGAAATAATTATATTTGACATGTCATCAACGGGATTCGAACCCAATTCAAAAAGTTCAGCATGGGTATCAATCGACCTATCTAACTGAGCTATTCAATACTACATGTTGAAGTCGGTTTTGATATCTTTATTAGTGCTTCAGTTGTGAACTTGTGTTAACCTGTTTCCATGTACTTGCGTTTATGTTTCTACATACTCTCACGCTGATATTTTCTCAGAATAGCTCTAAATGACAAAACATTGTTTTATTGCAGTTGGTCAAACCATGATTTTTATAGTTTTAGACTCGTGTTAACCTGTGTCTACAAAGTCACACATGAGCTGATATTTTCTGGTGTGTGGTACATTCCGCATCACTTCCAGTGTGTGGTACATTACCTTTCCGTAAAGAATCTGTTATAGTAAATTTGTTCTGGGATTGGTAAAGGTGTTTTGCGTCTTGTTCATTTTTTTCTAAAATGTAAATTTGTTTTGTCCTTGGTAAAATGGTTTTTCCTATGTAGTTGTGTCTTATTCATTCATTCATTTTCCTTTCGGCTTAGTCCCTTTATTAATCCCGGGTCGCCACAGCGGAATGAACTGCCAACTTATCCAGCACGTTTTTACACAGCGGATGCCCTTCCAGCCGCAACCCATCTCTGGGAAACATCCACACACACACTCATACACTACGGACAATTTAGCCTACCCAATTCACCTGTATCGCATGTCTTTGGACTTGTGGGGGAAACCGGAGCACCCGGAGGAAACCCACGCGAACACAGGGAGAACATGCAAACTCCACACAGAAACGCCAACTGACCCAGCCAAGGCTTGAATCAGCGACCTTCTTGGTGTGAGGCGACAGCACTACCTACTGCGCCACTGCGTCACCAGTTGTGTCTTATGATAGGTAAAAATGTTTTCCAAAATGTAAATTTGTCCTGAGCTTCGTAAAAGGGTTTCACACTTTATAATGTTGTTTTGCACTTTCTGGCCACCATAGGTTACAGTGATCAGAATCAGAATCAGTTTTATTACCAAGTGTGCTTCACACACACAAGTAATTTGTTTTGGCAACAGAAGCTTCCAGTGTACTTAAAGTGACAAGTGACAACACAAAATTAAATACATAAAAAGAAAAGGCAATAAACATTAAACAGAGATGTGGTATTTCACTACAGATTCCACAATTTTAAAAAATAAGTAAAACTAGGAAAATATGCTTTGCAATAACAACACCATCAATTTAAAATGAGTACTACTCCATAGTAAGATTTAAGATTTTTTTTCTATTTGCAGAACCACAGAGCATCCTCATTGGGCTTCCTCCTGATTGGCTGTTCCTCCATTCTTTCATGCTTTTCTCCCAGTAACCATAACATCACAAATGATCTGGGATGGGCAGGTGAATCACTTGGACCTGTGTTTCTTACATTTGACCTTCTGTGGCTAAGTGACGACCACATCACAGCCCGCATCCTCCTGACTGGCTCCAGTTTTTTCATAATACTGTCCGATTGGCTGTCGTCAGATGGATTGGTCATTATGTCCCGCTGCCTGGCCTTTTCTACCCTTTCCTGTTCGCTGACGGTGTGTGCTTTTGCCGAAAATGTTGCAGGGGCAGTGGGAAGTGTTGCCCTCAGTCTCCCTTTATTAGTTTCCCCAAGGAGCAAATCTGGAGCTTTGGGTTTCCTTATGTTACCTACAGAAGGACTCCTCAGAGGGATGCTTAATGTCATAATGGCATTTGGTTGCTGGACTACCAGGAAAGCTCTTAATAAATTTCTGATTGATTTGAAAAGCTGGGACTGACTTGCGAGGGAAGCAAGGGTTTCCAAAGACAACAGACTATTTCTTCATTGTTCTCAGGTTATTAGCATATATACACACTGCTAATGTGATACTGTTGCTTCTGTCATAATAAGCTAATGTTGCAGTACTGTATGTTACACTACACAAAATAGAGTTTGCTTATAGCCTATGAAATCCATTACAGTGACACTGAAGGCTTGTAAAAACCTTTAGCAATGAATAAATAGTTCAGCATTATGAACAATACAGTCCTTTGTAAAGAAAGAATGGAACTCTGTTTAAACCAGTGTTGCCATGACCGCATATTATAATTAGACTACCCATGGCAAATTTACATACTGCTTTAAATTCAATAATTTCTTTAAAATGTCAAATTGCAACATAACCCTGTTTATGCAGTTTGGATTGATGGATCCTAAAAATAATAATAAATACATCTTGGGTACACTTAAAAATAAAGTGTGTGTGTCAGCAATGAGATCCCATGAGCAACTTCCCAAAAGACTAAACAAAAGAAAAATTACAAAGAGGAAAATTCACAATGCAAATTGAATAAAGATTAACAAAAGATTTATTTAATGATTATGGGAGGGTTTCAAGAAAGCTTCAAGCCAAAACAACAACAAAAAGTTATCTAACTGATAGAAAGAGAAGAACTAAATCTATCAAAGAAAAATACATCAAAATACACTCACTCTCTTACTAAGAGGAGAAAAACTATTACAAAAAAATGGAACCGCCTCTCTATTAACTTGATCCAAAAATAACAAAACAAAGATCCAATAAAAAAGTAGTATAGAAAAATCTAAAGTAATCTCACAACCATAGACTGTAAAAGATATGGACATAGTATCAGTGACATCACCCATAGGTTTCTGAAGAACGCAAAAGAAGCTACAAGTAGGCGTGGCCAACCGTCGCCATTTTGTTCACGCGTCATCGCAACGACCGGGGAAATTCTTAATGCTTTGGTACCTGTGACTCGTTTGTGTTCTGACCACATGTGCTTGGTTGTACACTATATCAATAAAGTGTTTAGACTTTTAAAACACTGTTGAAATACACTGAGCCACTAAACATTGTTCTTATGACGTTTTTCTACAGGATGAAAACGCAAAGTACTTCCAAACACTTAAAATATAGTCTGGGTTAGTAAACGCATGCCTATTTATGAAATCCAGGCATAACACTGTATGACAACGTTTCAGATGACTGTTCTATAGCCTACAGCTAATCAATCTTTCAGATTCTGGAGTGCATTCAAGTTCTAAAGAAAAATATAAGTGATAAATGATCTTAAAACAAATACATTTATAGAGATGGTATACAAGTATATAATTTCACTCAACTGGGAAATGGAAGCCATGTGAATGGTCAGGGTTTCTGCAGATATCATAATGTCAAATTTAAGCCCATTAAATAATACAATTTAAGACCTGTATCAAAAACACACATACACAAAGAGAAAACACAAAAAAAACAAAAAAAAACCACAAAATTTGTGATAAAATAAATGTATTCAAATTAAACAGTACTAAAAACAGGTTAGATGCACAATTGAACTACAAAAAAAAAATAAAAATCTTAAGTCTGATTCATACATTCGCCTGGCGCCACATTGCGCACCTCACAAAACGGACACGTTCGTCATTGAGATATTCTTTTAAATGACAGGGGGTGCTCAAAAGAAACACAGTAAAATCAGACGGATAAACAGAAGAAGAATGTTTTCGGAACTAGGTCAAATTATTAATATCATTCAAGTTAATTGTTTTTTTAATATAATTTATTATAAAGATTTTTATAACCATTCAAGATTTTTTAAATCTATTTTTTTTATCTAAATGATGCATTACTCGCTTTTGTTCATATCTCAGACAGTTCTACCTATTAAAGTTAAATATTAATGGCAACAGAACTTGGGTTGCTCTACAATTATAGTTTTTATTATGGCAAGAATAAAAATAAAAAAGAAGTACACTTACTAAAAATACTGACGTATTTTATTTTGCCTACTCAATAATTCTCACATTACTGTCTGGCTAGTTTCTGTCCTCTACTTATAAGCTAAAAAGGCAATAATGGTCCAACATTCGTGACCATTATCACCAATAAAGCCTAGAAATTGGGCATCAATATATTGTAAACTGTTAATAATTCCTTTTCAATTCCATTTTTTTTCAAAACATTTCTAAACATAATAGTTTTAATAACTCATTTCTATTAACTGATTTATTTTATCTCTGCTATGATGACAGTAATTAATATTTGACTAGATATTTTTCAAGACACTTCTATACAGCTTAAAGTGACATTAAAAGGCTTAACTAGGTTAATTAGGTTAACTAGGCAGGTTAGGGTAATTAGGCAAGTTATTGTATAACGATGGTTTGAAAAAATATATTGCTTAAGGGGGATAATAATATTGACCTTAAAATGGTTTTTAAAAATTAAAAACTGCTTATATTCTAGCTGAAATAAAACAAATAAAACTTTCTCCAAAGAAAAAATATTAACAAACATACTGTGAAAATTTCCTTGCTCCTTTAAACATCATTTGGGAAATATTTATAGAAAGAAAGAAAATTTCAAAGGGGGCTAATAATTCTGACTTCAACTATCAAAGACATAGTTTATTACTTAATTTTAGTTTGTAATTTGTAAATTGTTTTAAATTCAAAATTTTAATATATACATCAGTGTAAAACCTATGAATGGTGGAAAAAACATTCTGTAATATTAAAACCACCTGGGTCTCCACTTTTGCATGGCCTCTTTTTTTTTGTTTTGACAAACTTATCCCTCAGGTTTTTCCAAACTTTTACAAAAAATGTTCCTCCTTTCCCACTGCCAAGAATTATTGGTCATCTTGTTATTTCTATGATCACGCATGGGCGGATCATAAAGATGTGTGTACAGTCATACCTGTTGCAGACAAAATCTCTTCAAAGTGTTTCATATTCAACTCAAATTAAATGCGAACTGTTCACCAGTCTCAAAATATTTGTTAGCTCCGCTAGCCGAAATCATGTTGCACGCACCCAAAGCGAACGTCCGCAAACACAGCGATGACGTCACATTCGCTGCAAGCACTTTTTCAATAACAGAAAGCTGATTGGCTATTGCATGTTGGTCTCATTTGTAGTTGTAATACTGCAAATTACAATTGGAAGTGAAAAGAAGAACTACAACACCACAAAAACCAAGCAACAGTAGCGTTACATGGACATTGGAAATATAAGACCTGTGCAAATTTATTTATTTTTTGTATATTTTTTTTTTACAATCGATATGGCAGTTTTTTTTCAATACATTTAACAAGTTTCCTAAACTCTTAACGCACCAACACACCTAAAAAACACAATTGGCAAGACAGTTAATTTGATGCTCAAAATCACACAATGTAAACTAAACCCTAAAACTAATGTTTAAAATACAATAATAAACATCTAACAAAACACAGCAAACGTGTTTCAAAATCAAACAATTATTCAAAACACTAACACATGTTCTCTTCCAGCAGGAACATTTAGTCAAACATAACACACTGACAAAATAACACTATCATCAGCTGAAATTACAGAAACTGCATTATTTTGTCAGATCTGCCCCTATATTTGAAACCTTTGTACATTTTTGTTATGTTGGGATTAGTAAATGCATGCATTTTATTTCTTTTGCTTCAGAAATTCAATACAAAAAAATAAAAAAGACCATAACAGAGTAGCTTTATAAAATGTACAGTTTATGTAAAAAAAAAAAATAATAAAAAAAATAAAAATACTGACACAGAATTGCTGCAGTGCAGACTGTATTTGCAAAAGGACATTACTACAATATATACAAACAAAAACAAAAAAAGCACAGCATTTATAATAAAAAAAACAAAAAAAAACAAAGCAATCTTCTGCATTTGGCCACACGTTCTCATCCACATCACACCTGATATCTTCTCTAGGCATGGGAAGAATTCTCTTGTTCCTTTTCCACACAAGATCAGCCAAAGACTCTTTTAGAACATTTGATCATGTGATTGGAAATTGGTGAGTGTGGCTCCTAGATGGGAATCTGCTGTGATTTATGTATTTACATAATTACAATAAGCTGTTTCTCATTGGCAATGGAATAAAATACAATATATTTATGTTTTAATTCACAATATGAACAGCTGTTCACTTTGACTTTAGCCTATATAAGTTCTGTTTAGAACATGATGTTATCAGTTTTGACATGCAATGTGAAAGCATTTGTACATTTGACTAAAATTACATTGTTTTGGTCTTGGTTGAGCTTGAGTGTGAAAGAAATTTAAGCATTTGAAATTGGTGTTAACTGTATGCATTTTGTGTCAAAGCAACAAGAAATGTGTTAATTGTATAGCCTAAGATGAATGTTAAACTAGAGTTTAGGAAACTTGTTAAATGTATTGAAAAAACTGTCATAGCGATTGTAAAAAAACTGTAAGACCTAGAACAACGAATTTAAGACTTTTTAAGGCCTTATATTTCGATTTTAAAATGTTAAACTTTAAGACCTCGCGGAAACCCTGATGGTTTGTGAGCACAATAAAATGCACACAGCATGCCATATCATCTGATAATTGTAGGAAATAATTCCAAAAAGCAACTGACTGTGTTAAGCCACATAAAACAAAACAAAAAGAAGATGTATATGCCGAGTTTAGTGGCTAACCAGCCGGAATCAGCTTAGGTGAAGGCAATCAGCGAGACCTAGCTGTCACTCAAATGGCCATGCCCTTAATTATGCAGACTTAATATAACTTAATATAAACAAAATGGATGAGTTATATATTTCAATAAATTGCAATTTCTGTTACTTACGTATTTGCTAGGGATGACTGACGTAAAACTGACGTTTCGACACAGTGTTGAGATCCTGAAGCGCAAGTGTTTCGAAACACTGCACCGAAGCATGGTCCGAAACAACCAGGTCATGTGACTAAAGCAATTCAAAGCATCGATCAGTTCAGAAGCGTTTCGAGACCTGGCGAATGCGCATTTGACGGACAGTTTCTGACTTTTTTTTCTGTCTGATATGGCCTAGTGGACCGTGCGTGTGCATGTTGTAACTGAGCTTTAAATTACTTTTGGGTTCGAATCCCGACTTCTACAAATACTTTGAAATCATGATTTTATGTATTTTAATCATGTTACTGTTTTATGGTGTAGTCCAAATAGCATACAGCTGCTGATACGCCATCAATACAGCATCGTTTTTGTAACACTGTAAAACAATAATTAATTTTTTACAGTACTCTAATGGTTGGGTTTAGGTTTTGGGTAGACATAAATAAAATACAATAAATGGGAAATTTAATAAATAATATAAATAATTATTGTTAACTTCTGGCCACAACCGTGTCTGATCTAGCAACAACCCTGTTTTATGACCTAAACAAGACATATTTATTCACAAAGTGTTTATTTGGATTTCAGACCAATGTTGAAACAAAACGATACAAAAACAGAGCAATTCAAACTGGTATTGAAGCATTTCAAAAGAGCTGTCTCAGCCTGGATTCGAACCCAGCATGCTGACATGGTAGTCAGGAACCCTAACCGCTCCACCAAACCACTTGTGGGTTTAATTTACAAAGTGGAATTTAATACCTCAATTTGCTCAACTGTTCTTTGCTGACGCTGTTCCATAAAAAATGACCACTAGGTGTCACCGTAGAGTGGGGTTTCGAAACGTTTCGAAGCTTCGACACATTTGCTTCGACTGTTTCAGTGTTTCATGAAGCCTCGCTTTGCCCATCACTAGTATTTGCTTCACAAGGGAGAGCCGGAGGTTGCCGCTTGCTCACAAGCAAAATAGTTTCTGAAGCAAAAACTACAAAAGATTGACAACAGCATTAACAGACCTTAAACTAATTAAAGCTTCTAGTCAACAGATAATGCTTTAAAGAATCAAAAATATAAAGCTATACAAAAGAGCTTGCACACACACAAAATGCACTGTTCTAGTGGAGACATGCTGCTTAAACGTCCACTGCTCTTCTCATCCTCCAATCAGTGAGCAGTACGTCATTAGCAACAGGTGATGGTCATTATGTTCTAGAGTAGAGCAGAGAAAGAAGTAAAAAACTAAATTAAATATGTCCTGGGATGTAACAGTCCTTTAAAGAATGGTTCAGTATGTGTTAAATACCTTTCATTTCCATATTTTCTTAAAAGTAGAATTGTTGCACATTCAATTCTGAATCAAAATATTAAGATTTCATATTAAGTTGATGAAATCTGTGTATTTGTGTCAGGAGGCAAATAAAATTCATATTAATCTGTTCAAATATAGCACTATTAACATTTTTCCCTTTTAACTGAAACATTTAAAAGCTAAAGACATTTTTTTTTTTTTTTTTTTTTAATCAAGCCATTGTTTTTGATAACTGGCGTGCATCTGTATTGCATTGAGTCAATTAACATCTGGCACCCAGAAACAGATATTCCCACCCAAGATGAATGAAGTATGTCCCACATTTCTGGTGAATTTTTTTGTCTTTTGCTTCAGAAACTGCATTTTAATTTCAGCCCACAAACTTTCAATTGGGTTGAGATCAGGGGATTGAGCTGGCCACTCCATTGCCTAAATCCTTTTTGCCTGATATTAAGAGGCTTACTCGTGTTTTGAGTTTTCAGTTTAGGGGAACTTTTTTTTTATTAAAAAGTGATCCATTGTACCTGGTAAAAGGTAAATAGGACTAAAACCACAGTATGAAAAACATTACAATATTAGTGTGCCACCACTCAAAATTGAGGACTGATTCAGTACTTGTTGATGGCAGCTAATTCAAAAAATAACCATTTTAATCTCTCACCTACACTGTAAAATTATTTGATCAATTAGTCATGGCAACATATGTTTTTAGTTCATAGTAACTTATTAAACTAAGTTAATCATGTTCTAACCTAATTTTATAAGTTACTGTTTTATGTCAGTTTAACATAATATAAGTTCAATTGACTAATAAGGTTAATTTGATTCAGCTTAAAAATTTAAGGCAACTAGGATTTTTTACAGTGTAGATTTAGTGCCAGCAGAGCAACACTATAAATACAAAACTGTTTAAGTAATTATCTTTATTAGTCATAAAGCATTTATATATTCAGAATTATGATATTTGAAATAGGCAAAGGAAACATGATGAGGATTGGCCATTACAGTCTGAATTTAACTGCCCTGGGGCAAGAGCATAAGGCACTTTATTCATGCTGACTGATTATCTTCACTGGCACTTTGCAAAGGTTTAATCATTACACAGAGCAGGGTATCAATAAAGTGTCCTATTTGTTTTAAACTAATATCAGCAATGTTTAATGCCTTAGAAAAGCATTTACAGCATCTAGCAACAATATCATATAGCAAATACAATACAATAACAAATACATAGCAAACTCCATAGTAAACACCTATCCCAGAGCAATCAGCAATCTTTAATCACACACACAATCAAAATAGTATCTTTATAAAATATCATTTACTGTATTTTTATATTATGTAGATTTTTTCTAGCACTCCCGTGCAGCTCATTGTGATCCCTCAGTTTGAAAATCCCTTGTCTAGATCATTGTAGTAAACAACTTCCAAGTTAACAGAACATTCATGCAAGCACATAGAAAATGTTTGCAACACTGTATTACAGTTTTTTTTACAATCGTTGTGCCACAAATTTCAGAACCCTGGTGTCAATTTTCAAAACTCTAGATATAAAATTCACAACCATTGCCAAAATGGCACTTTTTTTAAAACTCCTAACTCATTTTTTAAATGCATAGATACAACGCATACAAGTCAAAGATACTTTGTTCATTGAACTAAAATCACATTTTCAATATAACAAAATAACTTGAGTATTCATTTAATTAACATTACATAATTATCAACTGATAGCACTCAAAATAATAAACAACTGTTGCATTACTCTTGATGCATGAAAACTGATGTATACAATATTACAAGTTTAGTTTCAAGTTTCATGAAAGTTTCAAGATAAATAAAATGACATCAGTTGCCACAGAAGATGACCCAACTGCAATACATTATCTATAGATTTAATTCTTATTCCATACATATGATTTCTATGTTTCATGAAACACCTTTACAGACAATGTTTTCATATTTTACATTACTGTATGCGAAAAAGTCCAATCACAGCAGACCAATGTCAAGCATAGATTCACATTAACAGAAGGTTTTTCCTAAGATTTTTGACTAATGAAAACCCGACTGTGATGTGAAGGGAAGAACCTGAGGCCAAATCCACAGGACCAGATTGATGGAAACGCAGATCCCAAATAGAAATGTAATATATAGAAATATATGCAAATTACATATGTGGCATACTAGTTCATATGGATTTCACACATACAGTGCATTCGGAAAGTATTCGTAGCACTTTCACTTTTTCCATTTTCTGTTACAGCTTTATTCTAAAATAGATTTTTTTAATTAATTTATTTGCTTAAACAATACCCCATAATGACAATGTGATTTTTTTTATTATTGCAAATTTATTAAAAATAAAAAACCTGAAAAATCACATGTACATAAGTATTCACAGCCTTTGCTCAATACTTTGTTGATGCACCTTTGGCATCAATTACAGCCTCAAGTCTTTTTGAATATGATGCCGCAAGCTTGGCACACTTGTCTTTATGAACTTTTGCCCATTCCTTTTTGCAGTACCTCTCAAGCTCTATCAGGTTAAATGGGAAGAGATGTTCAATTGGAATTATGTCTGGGCTGTGGATGGGCCACTCAAGGACATTCATCGAGTTGTTGTGAAGCCACTCTATTGATATTTTTGTGGTGTGCTTTGGGTCATTGTCCTGCTGAAAGATGAACCGTCGCCCCAGTCTGAAGTCAAGAGCACTCTGAAGCAGGTTTTCGTTCAGGATGTCTCTGTAAATTGCTGCATTCAAGTCTTCCAGTTCCTGCTGCTGAAAAACATTCCCACAGCATGATGCTGCCACCACCATGCTTCACTGTAGGGATGGTTTCAGCCTGATGATGAGAGATTCCTGGTTTTCTCCAAACGTAACGCCTGGCATTCACTTTAAAGAGTTAAATTAAAGTCTCAACAGATCAGAGAATTTAGTTTCTTATAGTCTTAGAGTACTTCAAATGCCTTTTGGCAAATTCCAGGCGGGGACTGGCTTCCATCTGGCCACTCTACCATACAGGCCTGATTTGTGGATTGCTGTACAGATGGTTGTCCTTCTGTAAGGTTTTCCTCTCTCCACAGAAGAACGCTGGAGCTTAGATAGAGTGACCATCGGGTTATTGATCACCTCCCTGACTAAGGCCCAACTCCCCCTGATCACTCAGCTTAGATGACCAACCAGCTCTAAGAAGAGTCCTGGTGGTTCCAAACATCTTCCACTTACGGATGATGGAGGCCACTGTGCTCATTGGAACTTTCAGAGCTGCAGAAATTTTTTGTGCCTCAAGACAATCCTGTCTCAGATGTCTACTGACAATTCCTTTGTCTTCATGCTTTGACATGCACTGTCAACCCTGGGACCTTATACTGACAGGTGTCATGTCCAAATCATGTCCAATCAACTGAATTTACCACAGGTCAACTCCAGTAAAGCTGCTGAAACATCTCAAGAAAGATCAGTGTAAACAAAATGTCCCTGAGCTCAATTTAGAGCTTCACGGCAAAGGCTGTAAATACTTAGGTACATGTGATTTTTTTTTTTTAGTTTTTTTTTTTTTAATAAATTTGCAACAGTTAAAAAAAAGCTTCTTTTACATTGTCATTATGGGGTATTGTGTGTGGAATTTTGAGGAAATAAATGAATCCGTTTTAGAATAAGGCTGTAACATAAAAAAATGTGGAAAAAGTTAAGTGCTATGAATACTTTCCGGATACACTGTATAAGATATATGTCATACATGTCAAAATATGTTTGAAAAAAAGTAAAAAAATATTTTTGCAATATTTTGATAAATCTGACATTTTATATACAGTATGTGAAATCCAAATGTAATTTGCATGTTATATATCATGCCATAGGTCAGCTTTTCGATATGGCGATTTATTCTGGCCCTTAATGTTTACTTTTGCATTAAGAGTCTTATAATTAGACGTTCTTAGTCATTTGTCCAGTAAAAGGTGTTATTGAATTAGAGGGCAGTGGCTCTGAAATTGTTCTTTTGACGAACACTGCCATCTTGTGTTCACATTGTGAAATGTAGCAAGTAACTGTGAATAGGAGAATAGAGTAGCCATTTTGTACAAGCTCTTGCAGTGGAAAGACCTGGATGCTGTGTCTCTGCTTACTGTTTGGTATTCTGCCCTTGATAAAGCATGATCTGTAAGTTTAATATATATTAATTTGCTTATGCATATATTAGAGCTTTGTTTAGCAATATTACAACCTTTTGTGTTACTGAGTGGTAGGTTTGTTAGTAAAGTAATTGGAGCTACCTGTCTTCCCATGCTCTAGCCTATAGCAGGCTAGTATGTAGTTTAGAAGCATATTATGTTTACTATTTATTAGTTGATGTTAGCACTTTGATTTGATAGTTGACCAGGAAAGGCGGAATATAGTCATATTCATGCATGTACAAGGACACTGGATGTATATTCATGTCATTATTGTTTCTGTTACAGTTTTACAAAGAAAATAAGGAAGAAATATTACAAGTGGTAAAGCGGGAACCGGCAGACGTGCAACAACTTTAATCATAAGATAAACACAAATTAACAGTCTCCATCCGGAGCTCCTTCACGGAACTCCACACTTGTAAACACTCGCTGCATCGGGCGCGCGGCTCTCACCTCCGCTCACACTCGTCAGCGCTACCAAGCCGACCAATCACAGAGCTTGCGATATGCGTACACATTACATTTTTTTGAGAGGTGCGCATGAACGTTACCGACGGTTACAGCAAGGAGCTATGCGTCTACACATAGGCTGCGCCGTAGCATACACGTGCTCTTGACGCAGAAGTATAAATCAGCCTTAAGTGTTCCAAGGTCAACAAGGGTGGAGCTTATGATACAATGTTTCAACCAATCAGATGTGGGTGTGTGCAGTAGCTGGTTACGTGATGTGACAACGCAAATTTAGACGCCAGTTTTTGAATCCCATCCAAACGGCATCATCCTGATTTGTGAAGGCAAGTACATTTTCTCAATATTTGCATGCAAGACTATTCATTACTCAACATAGGATATTGGTTGTAATCAGTACCGCTGCTCTCTATACGAAGAGTAGCCTACGCAGGTTGTGTAGGGCAATAACTCCGGAGTGGGGCACAATTTCAGTTGCTCCAAAAAAATATGAATAATTATTTAGTAATATTAACATAACCTGAGTGTAAATAAAAAATATATATTGAAAATATGTTGTTAAATACATTTTAAAAATCATTTTAATGACGAACGGAAAAAAAAAACATGTGACGTAGTTTTTCCGTGTACGCGCATAGCTGCGTACGCGCAGTGCGGCCTGGCCCCCTTATCTTTACGGCTGCTAGCAGCATATATATATATATATAT
>CAIGQZ010033112.1:1267486-1282011 GCA_903798205.1 Danio tinwini
TCATGTGTGTGTATATTTATAGAATGTATCATCTGTGCATATGTATATACTGTATTGTGTGTATGTGTATCATTTGTGTATGTGTTTAGAGTGTGTCATATGTGCATATGTAGGGAGTGTATATGTATAGAGTATATTGTGTGTATATTTATAGAATATATGCAGTGTATCATGTGTGCAATTGTATCATGTGTGATCAGCAACAATGATGAGACTGCCTACAGGGAGGAGATACAGCATCTGGCCACGTGGTGCACCGACAATAATCTGCTCCTTAACACCAACAAGACCAAGGAGCTCATTGTGGACTTCAGAAAGGGACGAACAGGCTCACATGATCCCATCCACATCAATGGGATGGCCATCGAGCCTGTCTCATCCTTCAAGTTCCTGGGCACTCACATCTCCAAGGACCTTTCCTGGACCACCAACACCTCCAGCCTGGGCAAGAAGGCTCACCAGCGCCTATTTTTCTTAAGGCAACTTAAGAAGAACCAGCTGTCATTAGCCGTCTTGGTGAACTTACTGCACAATAGAAAGCATCCTGACCAACTGCGTCACTGTCTGGTATGGAAGCTGCTCTGTTGCTGAGCGTAAGGCACTGCAGCAGGTGGTGAAAACTGCCCAACACATTACAGGGACCACACTGCCAGCCATAGAGGACATCCAAAGGAAACACTGTCTGCGCCGAGCACGCAGTATTCTTAAAGATTCCTCTCACCCTGCTCACAGACTGTTTTCTCTCCTGCCTTCTGGTAGGCGCTTCAGGCTCCCCCGGACAAAAACCAGCAGACTAAAGAACAGCTTCTTCCCTAGAGCTGTCTCCCTTTTGAACTCTGCCGCCCACTGACTTTTTGCCCCCCTAATACACCCCCCACTCTCCTCATAACTCAGACTCCTCATAATCACTGCACTACTTAACATTTGCACATTTAAAAATTGCACATATTCATTGCACTGATTCACTTATTTGATCTGTACATACCCACTGCACATTTGTAATTATGTACACACCCACTGTACATATACGTTTGTAATTATGATTATCTATCTGCACACTTCTGATTATTAATAGCAACCGTACATTTATAAATCTATTGTAAATCTCTTTTCATAGCTAACACAACCTGTATATAATGTTCATAGTACATCCATTTGTAAATATCACCATAGTTTTTCTATAACTGCACTTTATAACTTATACCTGTATCCTGCACTTGCTGCTATTGCACTCCTGGTTAGACCTAAACTGCATTTCATTTCCTTGTACTTGTACATGTGTAATGACAATAAAGTTAATCTAATCTAATCTAAAATGTATAGAGCGTATCATGTGTGCATATGTATGGAGTGTATCGTGTGAATATTTATAGAGTGTTTAATGTGTGCATATGTATAGAGTGTAACATGTCCCTGATATGTGACTCACCTTTCATGCCAGCCACCTGGGTTCTATCCCATGCCCTAGCATGAGTCTATTGTGTGCATATGTAAGGAGTGTATCGTTGTGTGTATATGTATAGAGTATATCATGTGTGTGTGTATATTTATAGAATGTATCATCTGTGCATATGTATAGAGTGTGTCATGTGTGCATATGTATGGAGTGTATCATGTCCTTTCATAGTATAGGTTCATTTGCTCCCAGTAGCGCAGTGTTTACGTGACTTGCCTTTGATGCCAGAGACCTTGGTTCTATCCCATACCCTGACATGAGTGTAACATGTGTATATGTATGTAGTGTACATATGTATAGAGTGCATATTTATAGAATGTATCATGTGTGCATATGAAGAGTTTGGTTGCAAAATGCGATAAAATAAATGTTTTGACATTTGGATTTTATTATTGGAAATCGCTGTTCAGATGTACCTTAATCGACTGTTTAAAATGCATGCGCAGTCCTGTTTCCTTGCGTGAAGCTTGCCTGGAAACGCAACTGTTGTGATCGGTTCTCTTTCAAATAGACTTGACAAACGCTCATGCACCCGACAGTCTTGCTCCTTTCAAGAGCTCCAGCACCGGTTGCTTTTGCTTTGACCATTCATTGAGCAGATTATTAATGTATGTATGTATGGAGTGTATCATGTGTGCATATGTATGAAGTGTGTATATGTAAAGAGTGTGCATATGTACAGAATGTATCTTGTGTACATATGTATGGAGTGTTTTTCATGTGTGCATATGTATGGAGTGTGTATATGTATGGAGTGTATTGTGTGCATATGCATGAAGTTTATCATGTGTGCATGTGTGTATATGTATAAAGTGTGTGTATGTATAGAGTTTATAGAATGTGTCATGTGTGCATATGTATAAAGTGTATCATGTGTGCATATGTATTGTGTGCATTTGTATGGAGTGTATCGTGTGTGTACATGTATGGAGTGTATCATGTGTGTATATGTATAGAGTGTGTCATGTGTGTATATGTAGAGTGTGTCATGTGTGCATATGTATGGTGTGCATATGTATGAAGTGTATCATGTGTGTGTACATGTATAGAGTGTATCATGTGTGCATATGTATGGCGTGTATATGTATGGAGTGTATCATGTGTTTGTATATGTATAGAATGTATCATGTGTGCATATGTATGGAGTGTTTATGCATAGAGTGTGCCATGTGTACATATGTATGGAGTGTGTCATGTGTGCATGTGTGTATATGTATAAAGTGTGTATAGAATGTATCATGTGTGCATATGTATAAAGTGTATCATGTGTGTATATGTATAGAGTGTGTCATGTGTGCATATGTATGGTGTGTATCATGTCCTTTCGTTGTATGGACTCATCAACTCGCAATAGCTTAGTGGTTATGTGACTCACTTTTCATGCCAGAGTTCTGAGTTCTATTCCAAAACCTCACATGAGTGTATTTGTGTGCATATGTATAAAGTGCATCATGTGTGTATATGTTTAGAGTGTGTCATGTGTGCATATGTATAGAGTGCATCATGTCTTTTTGTTGTTGGAATTATTGATTACTGGTAGCTCTGTGGTTATGTGACTTACCTTACATGTCAGAGATCCGGGTTCTATTCTAAGACCCTGAAATGAGGATGTAGTGTGTCTATATGTGTGGAATATATCATGTGCGTGTAGTTTATAGAATGTATCATGTGTGCATGTAAATGGTGTGCATATGTATGGAGTGTATATAAAAAAAAGAAGAATATTTAAATAACAGGCTTTTAATAATAACTAAATATTTTGTGTTAGCCCTGGGCCATCCTTCATTTCAACAACAATAAGTTATAAATAATAATATTAATGTATAAATAGTGATGCTAATAATAATAATGAAATATCTTGTTAGCCCATGGCCATCATTCATTATATACCATATAATAATGAACCAGCACTAACTGATTGTTGCATTACAATAACAACAATAACATTAATAATAAATAAAAACAATAATAATAAGAATATTTAAATAATAATGATAATAATAGGCTTATAATATTATATATAATTATAATTATTTATATCATAAATAATTACAATATTAAAATATTTTGTTAGCCCAGGGCTTTTTTCATTATATAGTTTAATAATTAATAATAGTAATAATAATAATAATGATGATAATATCTGACTAATTTTAATAATAATAATAATAATAGTAATAAGAGGCTTTTAATAATAATTAAACATTTTGTGTTAGCCCTGGGTCATCATGCATTACAACAACAACAACTATAATTATTATGTATAAATAATAATTTATAAATAATAATGATAATATCAGGCTAATAATAACAATAATAGTAATAATAAAAACATACTATTAATAATAACTATAAGCTAATAATAATAATTAAATAAACTTAACGTCATCGGCAACATTGGATGATGGAGTGTGGCTATATGACATCATGGACATTCAGTTAATGTAAATGTTTTGAAGAGAGCATTTTAAAAGTATATATATATACTCACACACAGTTGAAGTCAGAATTTTTAGCCACCCTGAATTATTAGCCCCCCTATTTAATGTTTCCCCCAATTTTTGTTTAACAGAGAGATTTATTCAACACATTTCTAAACATAATAGTTTTAATAACTCATTACTAAAAACTGATTTACTTTATCTTTGCCATGATGACAGTAATTAATATTTGACTAGATATTTTTCTAGATAAGACATTTCTATACAGTTTAAAGTTACATTTAAAGGCTTAAATAGGTTAATTAGGTTAACTAGGCAGGTAAGGGTAATAAGGCAAGTTATTGTAAAACAATGGTTTGTTCTATAGACTATCGGAAAAAAAATTGCTTAAAGAGGTTAATAATTTTGCAACTAAAATGGTTTTAAAAAAATTAAAAACTGCTTTTATTCTAGCCAAAATAAAACGAATTAGACTCTCTTCAGAAGAAAAAATATTATCAGATATACTGTGAAATGCTAAAACCAGCCAACCAGCCTAGGCTGGTTTAAGCTGTTTTCAATAGATTTTTTCAGCAGGGCAAAATACATTATTGACCCCTCCTGAATAATCAACCACACAATAACATGCTAAAATAGTCCAGCAACCTTCCACATAACCCTAAAATACCAGTTTTTGCTCCTCTAAAAACCATATCAAAAATATATTTTCAACAAGGTGTAAAAGATCATCATCAGACTTGATCAGAGTTTGAGTTAATTCCCAGTCATGCAGTGGTAAAATGCTTTGCATTATTCCTCACCATAAAATGGATGTCACTTAGTGATATCAGAGTGTTAGTCGAGCACCTGACTTCCTGTTCTTTATCTTTTATCAACCTCCTTCAGTTTCACCTTACCACCGCTGCAGTGCACAGCAGAGAGAGAGAGGAAGAGGAAGGGGGAGGAGAGAGATGATTTTAAGAGAGGAGAAGGAGGAGAAAAAGAAAGAGGAGGGTAAAAGAAAGCCAGGAATAGCAGGTTGGACAGATGTGCAGAATCAAGAGCTGGTGTTACCATCCAAACCCCCAGAACACTGGCGAACAGACACAAACACTCATCACCATGTAGAGCTGAAAAAGCAGAATGCGGAGACTGCAGGATCAACCTCGGATGGTAAGGCTGGAATAGCATCGTTTTGTGGGGCATGACAACAATGGGAATGTTATCCGCTCTGAATTTGCATCTGGAGTATAGGGTTTCATAACATTTGTCTGATTGTGTTTTAGAGTGAGAAGAGCAGAGGGATGCTGTTAAGCCAAAGCGTGTAAATCCAGCCGCTGTCATTGGAACATCCGCACATAAGGAAACATGTATGCCTTCTATTCTCTGCTGGTCTACATCTTTTACACCGTCTTCAAAAAAGAGGAGGAGGAGGCAGCGCTCGAGGGGGCGTCTGGAGAATCCCCTGAGGTATGCGTGGCCGCAGTGACACACGCTAATAGATGTGCTAATATATGCAATGCCTGTTGTCTGCTTAAAATGCATGCAAACAGATCTTAGACCATAACCGTGAGAAAGAAAAAAGGGCAAAATAAAGAAAAAATTTTATATTTAAGTGTATTGAAATGAAAATGTAATATTTACATATTTTAAAATGAATATTATTTTCTATTAATTATTTAAAATAACTATTGCTAAAAATATTATGCACATATGTGCATAATCCAATCATCATTTGAATGAAAACACTCTTGGTTGTATGTTGACTATAACATTATTATACATATTGTTGACTATAATAAATATACATATATATTAGTATGTAAGAATATGATAGTCAACATATAAACAAGAGTGTTTTCATTCAGATGACGACTGGAATATGCACGTATGCACAGTCACGTATCACATGTCCTCACTGGTGCCTTTAACACTTTCCAATAATCACATTCATCACCCTATATAACTGACAGGAGCCTGGCCATGTTTCCATGGAAACAGTGAGCAAGGGGAAGGGTAGCCACACACCCAGGTTGGGCAAAAGGGGGTTTGCAAGACTGGCTGATTCAAGTAAGAATGTTTACATACAGTAATGTTATTCTCTTACATGATGATTTTAAATATGGAATGCTTTGTGTAAGTGGCATAGACTACAGCTTAAACTCGCTTTTTAATTGCAGGCAGCAGCAGTGATAGTGATGGGACGTCTGTTAGTGATGAAGATGATGAGTTCGATGAATGTCATGGATTACCTGCTAAAACACCATTAACAGCTTTTCTGTCATTCAAGCAAGAGGCGGAAAAGCGAAGAGTCACTAATTCTCCTGCAGAACCAAGTGAAAAGGTGAAGACCTAAAGTACATTCACATTTGCTGTATGTTTGATGGTGGTGGGGGTTTGGTGAAGTGGTAGTTTGTGATAAAAAAAAAACTCTATGCATTTTTAACTTTGTGCTTTTTCGTTTTATAGTTTTGAAGGTTACCTCTATCTTTGCAGTTTGGGGAGATGCTCAGTGTGCTATTTTCAAAGACTGCAGCAAAAAAGAGGCTTTGTCTTGTTTCTAGTCCAAATATTTAAATCTCAGCAGGAAAAAATGTGGCAGATTATTTTGCTTGTTTTTATGGAGAACTGACCTGATTTTGACTTGTTTTTTTCTGAAAACAAGGCAATAATTTTATTTGATTCCTGTTTTTGTTTTGTTTTTTGTTTGTTTTTTAGAGATAGTTGACCCAAATCTAATAGTTCATCCAAAATTGAATCTGTTTAACACAAAAAATATATATATTTTGAAGAAAGCTGAAAACATGTAACCACTGACATCCATAGGAAAATAAATACTGTTGAAATCAGTAGTTACAGGTTTCCAGCTTTCTTTAAATTATCTTATTTTGTGTTGGTCAGGCAGGTTTGGAACAAGTAAAGAGTGAGCAAATTTTTTTTTACATATTTGAACTTAAAACTGAAAAATTTGCAGTGAAACTGGATAAAATTGATGTAGACTCGTAATGAAAGATGAACCAAAGTCAGACTTTTAAGAACCTCATTAGACCTTTGCCAGAGTAATGACCATATTTAATTTTTCATGCATTAAAATGAGTCTGGAAGAGGATGTAAAAGCAGTTGCTACTTACACTGCAGTACAACCTAATGAACATTTAGAACTGGAGCTTTTATACCCTTATATTCATTAATTCATTTTCTTTTGTCGACTTAGTTCCTTTATTAATCTGGGGTCACCACACTGGAATGAACCATCAACTTATCCAGCATATGTTTTACGCAGCGGATGCCCTTCCAGCCACAACCCATGACTGGGAAACATCCATACACTCTCATTCACACACACACTCGTACACTACGGTCAGTTTTAGCATACCCAATTCACCTGTACCACATGTCTATGGACAGGTGGGGGAAACCTGAGCACCCGGAGGAAACCCACGCGAACACGGGGAGAACATGCAAACTCCACACAGAAATGCCAACGTGCTTACATCACAACATGGATTTTTGCATCACTTTGAAATATTTTCTGTAGTTTTGTTGAATATTTATCCTGGCCTGGCTGGACTTTGAAGTGAGCATACAGTAAGTACAGCCAAGCACAGTTGCAAAGAGACTGGAGAGCTTTTCCTTTGCTATTTTTTTCTTTCCTTTTTTCCAACTATATTTTGATTTAGAGCAAAGACAATTATGTAATTATTTAACAAAACCCTATATTTTGTGACCAAGCACCACAAAACCAATCATGTTGCAGATATATTTTTGGTAAAAGAGACAAAAAAAATGTATTTAGTATTTTAAGGCAAAATTATAGATTTTTCTTTAAAGGCCACCTATGTAAATATATTCTTTCATTACAAATCACACTAAACAACAAGTTACCGCAGAAATAACTTTAGACAATAAACAGTAGTGCAAAAATAGGGGATGAGAGGGGTGAGGTGAAGTAAACAGTTCTGAGGTAGAATGAGAGATATATGCAGTACAATGTACTATGTAAACGTAAAATAATAAATAAATAGTAGTGCAAAATAGGGGATGAGAGGAGGGTAGGGTGAGGTGGAGTAAACAATTCTGAGGTAGAACAAGAGACATATACAATATGTACATAATTGGATATGTTTTTCATAAAGTTCAGTCCATGTGTGTGCATGAATGAGGTCAGTGCACGTGTGAGTTGAACGTTTTTAAAACAGTTGTTTGTAATAAAGATGGTAAAACTGCTGTAATTCATCACCACAGCAGCATATCAGCACAAGTATAAGAGGACACTTCAATCCCAGTTTGTGGACGTTAAATCAAGTTTATTTTGTACATTAAAATAAGGGTGTATACTGTCACACTTGACGTGCAAAAGCAGTGCAAAATGCACACGCTGTGTATGTGTATGTGCATGAACTTTGTAACTACATTGTGTGTGACTTATGGTTGCAGAAAGGCTTGAATTAACTCCACAACAAATACATCAAATAATATTTGGGAAAGTTCATACTGTAGCATTTCTCACAAACGTTACATGTGATCTGTTTCAGTTATGTCTGTCACTGTGCTGTTTATCTGATCCAGCAGAAAATGGAGACACAGACACGTGGGAATGGTGGGCAGGGAGAAGCAGCTCATTTGCATTAGGCACCGGCAACAAAAACAGCTACAATGTGCTCAGAGCTGAAAATACCAATATTCTGAAAGATATAATAAATAATTTGATGGGTGTTTTGAGCTGAAACTTTACAGACACATTCTGGAGACACAAAAGACTTATCTTAAATCTTGAAAAGGGGGTAAAATAGGTGCCAAAAATCATTACAATATTAATCAATGATAAATTTCCTACTTTAAATATATAAAAAACTAATTTTGCATTGCTAAGAAGTTAAAAAAAAACATTTTAAATGTTTTAAATTATATGTCTCAAGCAAATATTGCACTATCCTTTCAAACAATAAAAAAGCTTACTATATTTATTCAGCTTTCAGGTGATGTAAAAATCTCTCATTTTACTTACATGTATTACTGGTTTTGTGGTCCAACATTGCATTTGAAGTAGACAAGTGTGAAATTGTTTAGGAAAACAAATATATGCTTTGAACCCATGTGAACTCAGACAACCTGAGAATTAAAAAAAAATATTAGTTATCCAGTTGGACGTTTCATAATTTATTTTTATTTTTCTAATTTTGTAACATATCAGATGTGTTTTGCAGGTGTCTGAGTCTCCATTGCTGTCTGTGATGTCACACCTCCTGAGCTTCCTGGAGCAGTATTCGCACCTGCAACAGCTGCAGCAGCAGGCGGATCAGTACCGTCTGCAGCTGCGCAGACACCGAGCACAGCACCGGAGGAAGATGAAGGCCCTGCGTGCTTCCTACCGCCAGCGTCTTCGAGACAAGAACAGTGTGATCAACAGCCTGGAGGAAGTCCTTGCTCAGCAGCAGAGCCCGTCACCTGAATCTGAAGGTGAGACATTTTGAACATTAATAAATAACTAAAGCTCATTGTGAAGATTTAATCTGAATGTATCGCTGAGTTTCATTTTAGATGTCACTTTATGTCCATTGATATTTATTGGTTACACTTTACTTGAAGAGGGTGTTCATAAGACTGCCATTATGATTGTGGCATGAATTTTATAACTTCATTAGTCTTTTTCTTGACCTCAACTACAATGGTACTGAATGAATTTGTCATTAAAGGGCACCTATGATGCAAAATTAAATTTTAGAAGCTGCTTAGAAAGAATTATGTGTAGGTATAGTGTGTCCACTCTCATATTGGAGTGGGATAAACACAAATGTTTTTCAAAAATTCCTGATGTTAAATTAGATCCAAATCCCAGTGATTATGAGGCCCACATGATGTAGGGCCACCCCCCGCCCACCGAATTGATTAACAGGCACATATTAACATGTCTCTGTAGTAATGCTTATAAACCTATCCACAAAACAGAACTTGCAAAGAAATTGGGATTAAAAGATCTGTTTCAACTCTCTGTGATCAGCTGCACCTCAAGAATAAGTTTTGCAAGTTTAAAACAAACCTGTTTTGGAGTCTGATGAGAAGCAGCTCATTTGTGCTTAAGGTACTGGCTACAAAAACAGGTACACTGTCCTCAGACCCCAAAATAAGCATATTCTGCAATGTATATAAATAATCTGAAATGTATTTTGAGTTGAAAATTTACAGATATATTCTGGAGACACTATTCTTACAGCTTTTTAAAAGGGTCATTAAATGTCATTAAATGTTAAGGACGCTGACAGAGTTTTGACACTCACAAACACAAATTCATTTTGTCCAAAAAAGTGATCAGAACTATTCATACATCATATTGGCCTTATGACAATCTTGTTATCATGTTTATCACAGATTTATGACATGTTTTGTTGTCTTGGTAATGTCAAGTTGTCATGACAAAGACCGGTTATGATGTATTTGGTTATGCTGTCATAACAAAGACATCTCAAACAGAATCACCTTTGTTTAACAGAGCAAATGACACCTTATGACAGTTGTCATAAGCATGCATAAATTCCATATGTCATGATGTTAAAAAACCCCTATTATGGGTTTTTGAAATTGACCTTCCATGTAGTGTGTAACAGCTCTAAGTGAAGTGAAATATCCAGCTAAAGCTTAAATCTGAAAGTGGACAGTTTTTAAAACTATTGATTCATCTAAAAAAGAGTCGACTCATAGTGGTTTAAATGAATCATCTTGATAATCTTGTTTAATTTGGTGTAACATGTGCAAAATAAGAACAATTTATTAGGTACAAGTCAAACAAAGGCACGCTGGACTTCAGGCTGGTGCACAGCACTGGAAAGGCAATGGGAGCCCGCAAAGATAGCTTGTCAGACCCCCGGGCTGGGGATGTGATCGTTAGGCAGAGTACAGGTAAGCCCTGAGAACATATAACACGCAAGAGGTGCCACAACAATGATTGCAAATAGAAATGATCCACAGCTGAGAAGGGAGAAAAGCTCCAAAATTAAAGATAATTAATGAAATCAGACCTGGCCCATGACACATTTCATAAGTGTAAGTAAATAGCTGCCTCCTTGTTTTCTCTAGCTTGTAAAGTATGTATTTAATTATGTTGTTACTTGTAACCGCTTGCACTGTATCAGATTAACTCTATATTCCCATATCGCGTCTAATGCCACGTTGAAAATGCAATGCGTGCTGCTTTGTTTAATGATTTAAATGCGTTTGTGGTGTTTAACTGCACTGCTTTCAGCACTGAGGTGTCTGAATAACACTGTTGAGAACCTGGTACTGTTTACTGTGGTGTTAGTAAGTTTACTATGAAGCGTGTTTCGGGCATCCTTAGCGATCAATCCTATACCAATGTTGGCGACCAGAGGGCTTGATAAACCGCGCTGGGCATTTCACTGTCTCGCAATGAAGGCTGTCGACCAATGTCGACAGGCTGTCATCAGTCCAATCAGCACAGAGGCGCTAAGGAGGGGTTTGGGAACAAATGAATCGCTGAATGATTCATATGGGAGTCGCTGGCATAATTAGGTAAAAATAAATGCATATTATAAGACCATGAAAGTGTTTTTTTGACCTTGCATGCATATCAGCCTGTTGTTGGAGACCCATAAAACCGAAATATGACCCTTTTCAATGTATAATAGGGGCTCTTTAAAAGTATAATGCCAGTCTTATGAACACCAAGTTCAATAGATTTTGGTGTGTTAATTCCAACACAAAGAGATTTCAAATTCTTCTGGAAATATAACCACAAACGTCTGTCTCAATGATGACACACAAAGGTTGACGATGAGCCAAAACATTTGTGGTTATATTTCCAGAAGAATGTGAAATAATAAATAATATAACGCAATTGCTCAATGAATGCGGATTACTTTTGCGTTAGCCTTATGAACAGAAGACCCCCTTAAAGTAAAGTGTTACTTTTACTTTTTACTTTTTAGTGTTACCTCTGATTTGCTGGAGAAAGTTTAATCTTTTATTGTCCCTGCTGTTTAGACTGGCTGGAAGTTTCAGTAATTAAATTATTGACATTGTTGACATGTCTATCTGATATAACCTGTAATGAATCAAAGACAGCCTCAAAAATGGTTTTTGAAACTATCCATATTTACCATTACAAAAATGTTACCAGTTCCATCAACTTTCTTGACAGGGCTTTATATATCATAATCACCACTGCCTTTGCAGGATGTTCAAAGCATGTCTACCTGAATATTTTGTATAACATTAGCAACACATTGTTATCATTTGATAACGTAGTTAAATAAAAGGCTAATGACATTATTTACCAATACCATACGCTGAAGGCATAATATTACATATTGGAGGAAATTATCTGGCAAGCGCTTTGTGTTTGTGCTCTGGAGAGCTCTATTAGTTTGCATTTACATGCTTTTGCAGCATTTGGAGATGTAACCAAATACAGATGGATAAGTTGATTTATCAAATGAGGTGTTTTTAGTAGAATCCATTCAACTTATACAGTTTTGTGTTGAGTTTGTGTTTAGAATTTGGTCCTGCATGCTGACTAATCCTCTCATTATAGCAAAGAAAGTGTAAATGCAAGTAAAGAAATAAATTGTGCAGTGCAGGGCGACAATAATTATAATAGAACTTTGTAAGATTGTGTTGAACTATGAGAGAAACCTTTTTAGTGATTATAGTGGCATTACTGTACTGTAATCCATTTAAATTCTTTTTTCGAGTGGTTCATAGATCCTGTACTTAGGACATACTAGCTGCGTCCCAAATGGCACACTATGCACTATGCCCTTATGCACTATATACTTATGCACTTACACACTCAACAGCATATGTATGTGTCGTCCCAAATGGAACACAATTTTTTTTTTACTAAGTGGAAGTTAGTAAACCTTTTCCTTGATGACGTTTGACGGTTAGTGAAATAAATGATCAAACTACCAAATAATGCCTGTATGAGTATAACCACATTCACCATTGGGAGGCGCTATAATCACTCTCGTAGAAGAATTTTGTTTTCACAATCCAAAATAAATAAAGTTATCCAACATGTGCGCCCGATAGCTCCGCCCCTTCCGCTACATGAGCAAAACTGCGATCGTTGAGTGCGTGAAGTGTCCAACATTCCACACTTCTTTTTACCGGTTGCATGAGTGCATCATCCGGGTAATTAAAGTGCACTCATTATTTTTTGAGTTTTCAGCATGAGCGCACTACTTACACTATTTATACTACAAAATGGCATAGAATAGTGCATAAGTATGCAATTTGGGACGCACCTACTGTTATTCCTTGTTTTTGTACACTGTAAAAAAATAACAGTTTTAACAGTACAAGTCTGTACAATCTACAGTAAAAACCTGTTAAATGATTAACGGCTCATTTCTGTACAAAATACGGGAAATAGCTGTAAAAGATCTAACCTTTGTTTTCAAGACACCATGTCAGAGTGTCTGAAATCTCACCACACACCCTCATTCACTAGTCCCTAAATTAGTCAATTTGTTTAGTCCACTAGACAAAGTGAATGACCACAAATGACTGAATTCAGACACTGATAAACACTTGCTGTTAACAAGCACAATCACTGAAGGAAAGAACAAGAAATAAAACTACAGACAGACTCACACCAAACCAACTGAATTAAAACAGAGGATTAAACAACTCCATTAAATAACAGCATTAGCAGCTTCACTGATTACAGTTTGACTTCATTTCTCTCATATCTGCAAGAATATTTGATAATAACAGAGGTTTAATTTTTTTATTGAAAATATTTCATTTGACCTCACCATCATGGAGATCAGAGGCTGCTTTAGTTGGGCTCTTGAACCTTTGCTCTTCTATCTTAATGTTTCTCTGGCTGTTATAACTGGGTTTTGAAACTCATCAGTTATAGCAAGAAAGGCAATAAGAAACTATGTTGTGTGTACATAGTCTGTATTTTATAAATAAAGCCATAGAAAATAGTTTTATTTGATATTGTTTTGGATATGTTACAGCTTCTCATGGAGCTTCAACAAAATTATCAAGGATTTAATAAGAAATTAATACTTAATTAGTTTTATGCACAAAACCTTGAGATTTCCAGCTGCACATGATGACACACAGACATCAAGAATCAGGATATGAACCTCAACCATGGTTACATAAAAAAAGCTGCTTATTTTTTTCATGCTGCAATGCATGCTGGGTGCCAGCATAGTACAAAAATCCCAGCATGCATTGCAGCATGAATATATTATGCAGCAAAAAGTTCTTACAATCTCTTTCTTTTCCTTTATTCTATGTTGTTTTGGGAAGGTAATATTTTAGTAGAGCGTTTTGTATTGTTCTGGGTGGATTTTTATTCTATTTTTATTTTTTATTTGTCACCATAATTGAGATTCAAAGACTAATTGTTGATGTCTGTGTGTTTTTGAGTTCTGTTGTAGATCAAACATTCTCATTGTGACTGATGAATTTAGACCTGTTAAACAGTCATTGGCTGCTGTAGGTCAAGTGGTTCCATTTACATATAGTATTCATTTCTCACTTATACTAACAAGATACTCAATGAATGCACAAGCAGGTGAAGGTGGTTTTGATATCATAGTTAATTTTATCAGACCTATTATTATTTTATTTTTGGCTTTTTAAGCTATATATATATATATATATATATA
>CAIGQZ010033112.1:1286243-1298381 GCA_903798205.1 Danio tinwini
TTTGCTTTGCTTTGCTTTGCTTTGCTTTGCTTTGCTTTGCTTTGCTTGATTACCCCTGTGTGCCCCCTGCCTTGTGACCTTCTGACTTCTAGTACGACTACGACTCTGGATTGCCCACATACATCTGTTTGTTCCTGTTTTAACCACTGCTTGTCTGACCATCCTACTAATAAAGTCCTGCATAGGATCATCACTACGTTGCAGCATCCATCCTTGTTACACGCAGTGCTCTTTTTTTATGTCACTATAAATGACTGAATCAGCTGGTCTATTGTGTGCGAGTGTTGCTGTCCATATTGTTATAATTTTAATATTAAATAGCATTATGATATTCATGATTTGTAAAGTAATACAGCTCTGGATAACTTGAAACTGCGACCACAAGTCTCTCCTCCATCATTAAAAGTTATCTGTCGTCCTGACAATACAATCACTTCAGGCACCTCAACAGAAACCCTGCTCTGCTTTCAGAATCAGAATCAGAATCAGTTTTATTGCCAAGTGTGCTTCACACACACAAGGAATTTGTTTTGGCAACAGAAGCTTTCAGTGTACATAAAGTGACGAGTGACAACACAAAATTAAATACAAGAAAAGAAAAGGCAATAAACATTAAACATTAAACAGAGATGCAGTCAGTCAAAAAGATCAGATGTTGAGTTGTATGTACAGATATGCTGTAAATATACAGGTTATAAGGTGCTGTGTACAAGTGCGTATGAGAAAGTATTGCACGTTTATTGCACAGTAGGGGAATATTTAACTGTTCATGAGGTAGATGGCCTGAGGAAAGAAACTTTTCCTGTGTCTATCTGTTTTTGTGCTTGGTGCTCTGTATCGCCGACCAGACGGTAACAGTTCGAACAGGTAGTGTGCTGGGTGTAAGGCGTCCAGAGTGATTTTACGAGCCCTTTTACTCACTCTGGAAGAGTACAGTTCTTGAAGTGTGGGAAGGGTAGTGCCAGTGATTCGTTCAGCAGTCCGGACTATTCGCTGTAGTCTACGGAGGTTGGTTTTGGCAGCTGAGCTGAACCAGACGGTGATTGAAGTGCAGAGGATGGATTGGATGACAGCTGAGTAGAACTGTACGAGCAGCTCCTGTGGCAGGTTGAACTTCCTCAGCTGACAAAGGAAGTACAGTCTCTGCTGGGCTTTCTTTACAATGGAGTCTATGTGAATGTCCCACTTCAGATCCTGAAAGATGGTGGTGCCCAGGAACCTGAATGACTCTACTGCAGCCACAGTGCTGTTCATGATGGTGAGTGGGGGGAGTGCAGGGGGGTTTCTCCTAAAGTCCACTATCATCTCCACTGTTTTGAGCGTGTTTAGCTCCAGGTTGTTGTATCTGCACCATAAAGCCAGCCGCTCCACCTCCTGTCTGTATGCAGACTCGTCACCGTTCCGGATGAGGCCGATAACAGTAGTGTCATCCGCAAACTTCAAGAGCTTAATGGAGGGGTCTTTTGCAGTGCAGTCGTTTGTGTACAGGGAGAAGAGCAGTGGGGAGAGAACACATCCCTGGGGGGCACCAGTGCTGATGGTGCGGCTGTCGGATGTGATTTTGCCCATTCTGACTAGCTGTTGTCTATCTGTCAGAAAGCTGGTGATCCATTGACAGACAGAGCTAGGGACAGACAGCTGGGTCAGTTTGTTCTCGAGCAGTGATGGGACGATGGTGTTAAAGGCAGAACTGAAGTCCACAAACAGTATCCTTGCGTACTTCCCTGGTTTGTCCAGATGTTCTAGGATATAATGCAGTCCCATGTTGACTGACTGATTTGGTTGAAGAATGAATGCGACTTCGTAACAAGCGTTTCCGCTCAGGGTCGAGTTTTATTTCAACCGCGAGCTCACAGCGCGCAACAGCATAAGATGAGGCAAGGAGGGCGCATAAGCAGCACGTAAAACACTCGTGCCCGTGAGTAAACCATTCAAAAAATGCCCTTCTCAACGCAATTAACGGTCTCTTATGCAGCCAAACTTTAAAATATATAAAATATTATTTTTTAACCGTTTAACTGGGTTAAGCGGTTATTGTGAGCATCCCTACTCCTATATAAGTGCATTGTTTTTTTTTATGAAGGAATAACAGTATTGAAATTTATACCGTTGCTATTTTTAGATCCTGCGGTATACCATATTACCGTATTACCGCCCAAGCCTAAAAGATAGATTGTATAGAGTTTAAAGTTGTTGAAGTTTGGATACAAAATAGCTTGAAAAGCTTGAAATTAAAAATGTACGCTTCAATTAAAAGTCATGCTGTAAATCAGACAGACAGATACATATAATAGATAGAAATGGTTAAGATTTTCTAATAAATTGCTTCAGTATTTATGATTGGTAATGTGCTATGATAAATGATAGTATTACTTAACATGTTGCTAACGTACTTTATTATTTTATTATTAGTATTGAAATATCTAGATCTTTGACTCGATACTGAATTGTTGTTTAAATCTCATTGATTTTATAATTAATAAGTCTTATCAATGCTTAGGTTCTCTTTATCGTTCTATTAATTGTTATTTATTTAAAGTAAGAAAATGTATTAATTTCTCAATTAATGTTCACTATTATTAATTATGCTGATATTATTTATGGTTACATTACTGACATTACATCTGATATTTATTTAAAACCTTTAAATACTGTCTTCAACTCTTTATGTAGGTTTGTTGTAAGATGAGGGTCTCACAGTGGCGCAGTGGATAGCACAATTGCCTCACTCCAAGAAGGTTGCTGATTCGAGCCTCGGCTGGGTCAGTTGGCATTTTTTGTATGGAGTTTGCATATTATCCCAGTGCTAATGTGGGTTTCCTCCGGGTGCTCCGGTTTCCCCCACAAGTCCAAAGACATGCGGTATAGGTGAATTGGGTAAGCTAAATTGTCCATAGCGTATGTGTGTGAATAAGTCTGTATGGGTGTTTCCCAGTGATGGGTTACGGGAAGGGCATCCGCTGCGTAAAAAATATGCTGGATAGGTTGGCGGGTTATTCCGCTGTGGCGACCCCAGATTAAAAAAGGGATTAAGCCGAAAAGAAAATGAATGAATGAATGAATGTTTTAAGATGTCCGTATATTATACGAATCTCTAGGTTTGCTTCAACCTTAAGTTCCATAGAAAACATAATTGGTATTATTTCCTTTTTAAATGTGCTTTAGTTTCCCTTCTTATTATTTTTTGTGTTCTATTTGCTTCCCCATATTCTCTTCCACGTATGCAACAGATTTACTTTTTTGTTCCAAGAATTACAACAGAAAGTGGCTGTAATGTAGGTCCTTTCAATACAGAGCTCCTTTTGACTGGAATAATGTCCCTTCTTCTTTTGGATCAATTAAGACATTTGGTCTTTTCAGGTCTAATTTATCAGCTTTTTTGGAAACACCTTGCAAATGTTATTCATTTTGGTTTCAATTTAAATGCTTAATATTTATTTGAACATCAAATTGTTTCTACTTTTGATTGTTATTAATTTATTTGTTATTTATTATTTATTTGATTATATGTTTTTGTTTGCTTAGGCTTTAGAATGTGGAAAGAGTTTTAGGTGAAGTGTGCTGCTTGTTTGTTTGTTTGTTTGTTTGTTTGTTTTGTTTAGCTCTATGTTTGTTATGATGTGTTGTACTCTGTTTGGTTTATGTACTTCTTAGGGACCCCCTCGAAAATGAGATGGTTCATCTCAAGGGGCTATCCCATTTAATAAATTCAAATTCTAAAAAAAGCTACCTCTTAGGCTTGATAGATAGACAGACAGACATACAGATAGTTATTTGAAAACATTTACCCTTGTGACACTCACGTCTCTTGAAATGAACATTTATCCATTAGTTAACTGAAATACATGTTAATGAGAGGATCAGATGGCTAAATGACATGCGTTTGTTAATACTGAGACATAAAAATATCCGTCTGCTCGGCTGGCATATGCCTACAGGACTTGGCTTGTTCTGTGCGGAGCTAAAAGATGAATAAAACATTGTGAAAGCTGCCTCCCTTACAAATGCAAGTGCACTTACAAGTACTAGCAGCACTCAGCCTCACGTGCACAACAGTTTGAAGCATTAATAGTTTTGGGGTGAATGTTCAGCTTACCTTTACCCCCATGCATCATTTACATTATGAAGTAAAGCAATGTTGATGTATAACTTGAATGCGCATCATTTATGTTCTCAAGTAAAGCAATATTAACGTATAACCTGGATGTGCATCGTTTATGTTTTTAAGTGAAGCACATAACAAATAACTGTTGTATTTTTATATATTATAATTTCTGGTTTTCAAATCTGAACGACTGACAGCCGTGCGAGATTCTGCTAGTAGCAGAACTGTTCCGGGAGGGATGGAAATGATTATTGGTGTAATATCATTAGAAACCATTGTGGCCAATCAAACGCAACCTGGGGCATGCGTCTTATTAATCCCCTGTGTTCTGTCCTGATTGGCCTGTTTTCCACCGGGATGGTGTTTGAGGCACATGGTATATCATTACCATGTACTGAATTTTTATTATTCAGCTACGCATAGGTACAATGCATCCGGAAAGTATTCATAGTGCTTCACTTTTTACACATTTTTTTGTTACCGCCTTATTCCAAAATTGATTAAATTAATTTGTTTCCTCAAAATTGTACATACAATACCCCATAATGACAATGTGAAAAAAAAGTAATTGTTGCAAATTAATAAAAAATTAAAAACCTGAAAAATCAGATGTACATAAGTATTCACAGCCTTTGCTCAATACTTTGTTGATGCACCTTTGGCATCAATTATAGCCTCAAGTCTTTTTGAATATGATGCCACAAGCTTGGCATACCTGTCTTTGGGAATTTTAGCCCATTCCTCTTTGCAGTACCTCTCAAGCTCTATTAGGTTGGATGAAAAGCAACAGTGTAGAGCTATTTTCAGATCTTTCCAGAGATGTTCAATAGGATTTAGCTCTGGGCTCTGGCTGGGCCACTCAAGGACATTCACCGAGTTGTTGTGTAGCCACTCCATTAATATTTTGGAGGTGTGCTTTTGTTCATTGTCCTTCTGGAAGATGAACCGTCGCCCCAGTCTGAGGTCAAGAGCACTCTAAAGCAGGTTTTTGTTTAGAATGTACATTCCTCATTCATCTCTCCCTCTATCCTGACTGGTCTTCCAGTTCCTGCTGCTGAAAAACATCCCCACTGCATGATGCTGCCACCACCATGCTTCACTGTAGGGATGGTATTAGCCTGGTGATGAGCGGTGCCTGGCATTTACTTCAAAGAGTTCAATTTTAGTCTCATCAGCCTAGAGAATAATTTTTTTTTTGTGGTCTGAGAGTCCTTCAAAAGCCTTTTGGCAAATTTCAGGAGGGTAGTGGCTTCGGTTTGGCCACTCTACCACACAGGCCTGATTAATGGATTGCTGCACAGATTGTTGTCCTTCTGTAAGGTTCTCCTCTCTCCACAGAAGAACGCTGAAAAAGTGAAGCGATATGAATGCTTTCCGAATGCACTGTATATCCAGATTTTCATGATATGGCACCTTTAAATATTGTACACTATGATTTTTTTTAAAGATTTGCTGTAATGTGTGAGAGAACTAATCAGTGGTGATAAATGACTATTGAGATTTCTCAGTTTATAGAGGCTTGGACCTGGAAACAGTATTTCAATAATTAAAAGCATTCAAATTATCAAGTGTGCCGTAACCAAACAGTTGCAGAGCTAGGATACTGGTTCTCAGTTAAGTTTATTTGCTGAAAATTATTTCCATATGAAAATCAATCAGATAATCAAACATTAGATATCACAGTAAGCTGTCACGAGTTGATTGTTTTTTGTTTTCTTTGTACTTGGGTCTGTTTCTCCATCACGTTTGTTCCACATCACGTTTCCTGTAGCGTCCCCCTGAGCGAGTCTCCATTCATCCATCCCAGCAATCCCCTCGCTCCCCCTGAGAGACTGATGGAGCAGATCTGAAAGCGCCTGCCTCAGTAATTAGTGTACGGCACAGGAAAAGACAGCATCTCTGACTCGGCATATCAATAATTAATGATGGGAATCTAAATAAAATGTTGCAGAGCAGTTTAGCTGCCAGGCACGTTGCCTGGGTGTTTGAGTTGAGAGTTTGAGTCTTGAGTTCTTTTAGAGTCTTGAGTTGGAGGAAAGCTGGTTTAGAAGCTGTTAATGGAGCTTTCAGTACTTCATATGAGAAATAATAAAAGAGTACAGCACTACAAAATAAATGCAAATAAATCTAATTGATGAAATGATTTGAGTTATGTTTGGGAATTCTATTGAAATTCTGAAGATTGATCTTGGGCAGTTTGTGAAATTGGCAAAATTAGTGATCTTTCCTCAAGAATGGACAAAGTATCCAGTTTTTCCTCCATCTAATACAATCAATATTTTGGAGAAACAATTGATACAATTGATACTAGGTGAAAAAACGTGTTAATAAAGCATTACAAATTTACTTTTTTAATGGGCAAGTAACTATCTTTTTGAAAATAACATGTATATTATAACAGATATCAACAGAAATTGAAATATCAGTTCAGTAACCAGTTGTTACTAGAATAAATCAAATAAATGTCTGCAGTTTATTAAAAAGGTGTCAATTAAAAGCAGTAGATTAATTTGAGAAAAATATATTTTAATAGTAAATAATAGTAAATATTCATTAGGATGCAAAATATTTATTTACACATTTGTGTGTATCTATTGCTATATTTCCATTTACTTATTACACTTTCATTGATGTAATCATTAAGTAGATGTTTGTTTGTTTTTTACTTTTATGCATTTTGGTAAATGCTTTTATTCACATTTTATCAGTTCTTCAAAGTTCGTATGAACTTATTCATCAATGCTGTATCAACTCGATGTTTATCCACATAATGTAGGGTGAATTCAAGTCAATTGACTTGAATTCACCCTAAGTATCATTCAAACTTAACAACAGTATAATTTTCTGGCTTGTACTCTTTTTATCAGATTGATGAGTTCAGATGCAAAAGCCTCTAAGAGCAGTCTGAAATGTTTTTCTAAAATGAGTATTTTTTTCAGGATCCTGTGTTTAAGACCAGTTATTTCACTTTCATGATAATGAATATGTTATTTTGATTGCATTTAAAGTGAAATAATGGATAATAAACATAGGAGGCTGAGAAAAATGCTAATTCTAAAAGAACATTTTAGATGGCATTTAGAGGGTTCTGCATCTGAACTTTTCAATTGTATTTCCTTTAGCTATTTATCTGTCCATGTGTTTTGATATCTCAAGCTGTCATTGTTAATTTATTTTATCTGTGCTCCAGTTGATTTATTTCTAGTGCAAAATGACCAACTGAGACAGAATCTATTTTATATTGCAGCTACTGAAAATGTGTGTGTGTATGTGTGTGTGTGTGTGTGTGTGTGTGTGTGTGTGTGTGTGTGTGTGTGTGTGTGTGTGTGTGTGTGTGTGTGTGTGTGTGTGTGTGTGTGTGTGTGTGTGTGTCTATGCTTCCTGCAGTGTCTCCAGTTGGCCTGCATAAGCTGGTTCAGTCTCTCTGCGGACTGCAGGGAGAGAAAAGTCAACTGAGAGGAGAACTGCGCTCGCTTCATTCCCAGCTCGAGCAGAGAGAACAAGATCGACACACTAAAGTACAGGCCTTCCAGCAGCAGGTGCCAAGCGTTACCCTACACTTTCTCTCTACTCATTCAATTCGTACAATCATTCATCCGCTCATTAAACTCAATGCATGTGTGATCAGTAATCCACTGGCTTTCAGCATGTTCAGTTTCCTCATTTTATGCCTTGTCAATGATACTTAAAGCATTCTGGCTTCCTGAAACAAGCATATAGAGAGTGTTGTCATTATTTACTCATCTTTATTTGCTGTTGTTTTTATTATTATTTCTGTTAAATGCAAAATAAGACATTTTGAAAAATGTTGGAAGCCATTGACATCCATAGTCATTTTTATATTTAATATTTTTGGCTAAAATGTCAAAGGCTACCAGTTTTCAACATTTTTTTAAATATATATTTTTGTGTGTTCAACAGAAGAAACGTATAATGAATAGTAATCAATTAAAGATAAATTTATCTTTATCTCATCTGGAAAAAATCTGCACTGTTATTGGGGATTCTTACAAGACTAGATTTTTTATGAAAAATATATATATATATACACGTTATTATTATTATTATATAAATATTGTAATCAATGTCAATGAAATTGCCATGTGTAACCCTGGACCACAGTCTGAATATTTGTGTGAAAAGCCAAAAATACATTATGAGTACACATTCATATCACCCTGCAGCCCAAGACCACTCACTGAAGCTAAGCATGGCTGAGCCTGGCCAGTACCTGGATGGTAAAACTAGGTTGCTGTTGAAGGTGGTGTAGTGAGGCCAGCAGGGGGTGCTCAACCTGTGGTTCCTAATGCCCCAGTATAGTGAGAGGGACGCTATACTGTCAGTGGGTGCCGTCTTTCGGATGAGACGTTAAACCAAGGTCCTGACCCTGTGGTCATTAAAAAAGACTCATAAAGAGTAGGGGTGTAACCCCAGCGTCCTGGCCAAATTCCCTCCATCAGCCTCCCATTCATCCCCATCCACTGAATTGGCTGTATCACTGTGTTTCCACTCGACCAATAGCTGGTGTGTGATGAGAACACTGGTGCCATTGTCCTGTGTCTGCTGTCGCATTATCCAAGTGGATGCTGCACACTGATGGTAGTGTGGAGAGACTCATGATTGTGAAGCTCTTTGTGTGGATGGCCATACACAATAAATGAGCTATATATATACACACACACACACACACACACACACACACACATTACATTACATGAATAAAAAACAATTCTATGAGTAAAAACAATTCTTTTTGATTTCTATTTTATGCTATAAATCATTAGAATAATCTTCCATGAAGTTTTATGAAATTTCCTCCTGTATCAAAAGTGTCTTTGGACAACTGTAAAGTCTTTAAATAAAGGTTTTTAAATATTATGTACTGTTAAATAAAAATTGTATTTAAAATATTAATATTTTTTATATAAACTTTAAACTAAAGTCTTTAAATATTGTATATTTGATTTTATTTTCTATTGCATAACTTTATTTTCTCCATAATTTTAATTATTATTGTTATTATTATTTTTGTATATGTTGTTATTATTTTTAAGGTCACAAGTAGTCAGGGCCGGATTAACTAATTAGCGTTATGGGCACAGGCCCAGGGGCCCGTGCGCACTTGGGGCCCCTGCGAGGGGGGAAAAAAGTGCTGATTTTGAAGTGTCTATTTAGGCTAAGTGCAAATAGCACACCTCATTGTAATAAGCTAATTAAGTGCTTCCTGCCAGCGCAGTTTGATCGACAGAGACAACATAACTAAAGAGCACAGCAGACAGCAGGTGGGAGTGGTGTAGTTCGTAAAGCCCATGGCAACATGTTTTGAGGCGATCGATCATGAACACGGTTCGAATCCAGCGTCTGATGAACATGTTCTTCTTTTTTTCCCCCATTACATATCAGATTAAAATACATTTATTTTCAATAGAAAAGAATGTTTTGTTTAAAAATTTAAATAAAGTATATAAAATATATAAAATGAGTCACAATGTATTTAATAAGGATAATAATAATAATAAATATTCTATAAACTGTTGTTTTCCACCTAGTGTTAAATGTTAGCGACATCTTAATATAATTAATCTGTATTTACAATGTTAGTTGCCCTGCTTCACCCATATTCTCCGACCTCATGGAGAGAGAGAGACAGAGAGTCAGAAAAAGCCCCTGAAGAGGAGAGTGCTATAATCAAGTGCTGTTTGCGTACTCTTTTTCATCACGAGGGAGACAGGAATCATTAATCAGTATGTGTATTATGGAAGACTCAGATTCATAGAACTGGATTGGAGGTGTTATATCCCAATCATATGCATTATAGCTTTGTAAAAGTTATACATTACCCTTAAATATAAATTTTTAGTACTGCTTCAGTGAACCATAAATTTTCACTAGTTATATTTATTTATATTTATATTATTGTTTTATCAAAGTGTGCTTTAAATGCTTTTAAAATCAGGTAAATCTTTGTTGACTTTAAATATATGTACTATGTCATTTATTTAAAAAATGTGGGCAAAATATTATAGATTAACTTTATTTATTTATTTATTATTATATTAATCTTATTTTTTTATTAAACTATAGGGGTGCAGCCTTGTAGGGGGCCCTACAAGACATTGTGCCCAGGGGCCTTCAAATTCTTAATCCGGGCCTGCAAGTAGTTGAGCATTTCACTGCATATCAGACCATGTATGACTGTGTATGTGAAAAATACCATTTGAATTAAACAGAGATGTTCTCAATATCCTAAAAATATCAGAAAATTGTCCTATTAAAAAAACACGCATAAAGGAAAGCTTGTTGATGTGTTTTTGACAGATTTTGTGGTCCAGGCCCACATATATATGGTTTCTCACTCTATATAAGCTTAAACCCTTTTATCTTTATACATAATTTGTTGGTTTGCACATTTCATATTCTCCAGATAAAATGTTCACTCAGTTTCATCCCTTCCCTTCAGTCATTTTTCTTTCCAGACTTGGTAAGCTGACAGAATTGATTTTCTCCCTGTAGATTGATGAGCTGAAAAGCTGCATTGAGGAAAGGGAAGAGGAGCTGTCCAGACTCAGAGCTGCGTCTGTAAGCCTTTAAAATGCTTAAACCAGGCCAGACTGAATCATGATTTAGCATATATGGGTTATTTAATCACACACTTTTTTCCCAGGTCAGTTGTAACTTTTTTGGTGATGTTTATTTTTTTTCACCAGGGAGTAACAGACTCTGAGAAACGAGTGCTTTGTTTGTCAGCAGAGAATGAGAGTTTGAAACACAGCCTCACAGTAACGCAGGGTCTACTGCAGCAGCTGTCAGTCATTCCATCCCAGTCCAGCTCAGTGCTCATCAAGGTGAGACTAGCTCTAATTCATACATATAAGTGTGTGACATGAAAGTGTCTGTGACTCTTTTGTGACATTTTTATTACACCACCATTGTGTCCCATATACACTGGCTCTTAACCATTGTGTACTGTTTAAATTGACTACTCTTTTGTTATGTTCGTGGCTGCTTTTGCCCCATTGACTTCCATTATAACAAATTTTTTTTATTGCAAAGCCATGACAGCATATAATCATGCATTTTTGATTGTTGGTGGTTTTTCATGTTGTGAAGAGGTATAATGTGTAATTTTACTGTTGATCATCAGTTGGTAGCATTAGCCATTTAGATAGGCCTGTGCAAAGAAACCATGTCAGGCATTTATATGGAGTTCTATGGATTAAAACAACAGATTATAGAGTGTGTGTGCATAAATACAGCTGCCTATTTTGATTTTCTCAGACATATTAAAATATCTCTCTCTCTCTCTCTCTCTCTCTCAATTCAATTAAATTCAATAATTGCTTTGTTGGCATGACAAATGTTACAAATGCATTGCCAAAGCAGTTATAAAGATTACATAAAAAGTAACATACATTTATAATAAAAAACAGCAAACACCGTAAATAGTAGTGGTAGTACAAAAAAAGATTATTTTTATAGATAATAATTCAAATATCAACATTACATCATATTATTCAATATATAACATTATTATTCAATAGATCATGTTATTATTCAATATATCATATTATTGTTGAATATATCACATTATTATTTAATATATGATAATACTATTCAATATATCATATTATTATTCAATATATCACATTATTAATCAGTATATCACATTATTATTCAGCACATCACATTATTATTCAGCACATCACATTAATATTCAGTGCATCACATTATTAATCAGCACATAACATTTTTATTCAGCACATCACATTATTATTCAGCCTATCACATTATTATCCAGCCTATCACATTAATATTCAGCACATCACATTATTATTCAGCTCATCACATTAATATTCAGCACATCACATTATTATTCAGCCTATCACATAATTATTCAGCACATCTCATTATTATTCAGCGCATCACATTATTAATCTGCTTATCACATTATTTTTCAATGCATCACATTAATATTCAGCACAACACCTTATTATTATTAATGAGCCTATCATATTATTATTCAGCGCATCACA
>CAIGQZ010033112.1:1301863-1327312 GCA_903798205.1 Danio tinwini
TAATATAATATAATATAATATAATATAATATAATATAATATAATATAGGGGCGTCACGGTGCCGCAGTGGGTAGCACAATCCCCTCACAGCAAGAAGGTCGCTGGTTCGAGCCCCGGCTGGGTCAGTTGGCATTTCTGTGTGGAGTTTGCATGTTCTTCCCGTGTTCGTGTGAGATTCCTTCAGGTGCTCCGGTTTCCCCCACAGTCCAAAGACTTGCGGTACAGGTGAATTGAATAAGCTAAATTGGTCGTAGTGTATGTGAGTGTATGCAGGAGTGTGTGGGTGTTTCCCAGTGTTAGGTTGCAGCTGGAACGGCATCCGCTGTGACATATGCTGGATAAGTTGGCGGTTCATTCTGCTGTGGTGACTAACCCAAAAAGAAAATGAATGAACGAATAATATGAAGTTCAGCAAAATGTAATATGAATTACCCAGAAAAGAACGTAAACATAAGTAATGTGGTGTACTCATAGATAAAAACAGCAGAATTGTGATGAGTATAAAAAATATCTAAAAATATAAAAGTGCAGTAATGTTATCCCTGAATATGTGGCAGAACATAAACATGAACATGAAATTACAATCCTTCTGTAATTTGTATATCTTTTTTTCTATCTTCTAGTATGTTACCCAAACTGTAGAGGTCGAGTCACCTTCAACTCTTCGCCAACTCTCTGAAGCCAAAAAACAGAATGAACGACTTTCTGAGAAGCTGAGCAGTCAGAGAGATCGATGCCGGCAGCTGGAGGAGAACATCAGACGTTCAGATGAAGTCAGCTGCAATTTGCAACACAAGGTTTCTAATCATTATTCATTTCTCTTTATGAATGCACATATGGTATAAATGATGAAACTCGTGAATTAAACAGTGCATGTCAGAACTACAGAAAACCACAGCTCTCCTAAAAAGTATCAGCTCTGCAGATTGCTGCGTATGAAAAGGAGATTGGGACACTGAGGGAGGAGCTGCTGAAGGAGATTGGACATCTTGAGGAAAAGAAAGAGGCAGCTGTGAAAGCAGCAGCTGACTGCTCTGAGGAGCATCTGCAGAGCTTGCAGGACCAGTTCACGAGTGAGTTCACTGTATCTATACACTACAAATATTAAATATCCACTTTTTTCAACTCTAAACAGTTGAATTTTACCATTTTTGAATTCATGAGATTGAATCCATTTGAATCCAGCCAAAGGTTCGATCCCCGGTCTTGGCAGGAACTTAAGATCAGGGAGTGAATCAACTGCACTCTTATTAAGGCACCTAACCCCTAATTGCTAATAGCTCCCCCTAATAGCTGCCCACTACTCCAGGTGTATGATCACTGTATGTGTTTGTGTGTGTGCTCTCACTCCTCATACAAAAAATAAGTGTGCACTTGGATGGTGTTAATAGCAGAGGACCAATTATGGTATGGGTAAAACCATAGGCCTCCTTACAACTTTATCTAAGCTTAGCATAAATCATTGAATAGGATTTTTTAATAATAATAATTTCTTACATTTAAATAGTGCTTTTCTGGACACTCAAAGCGCTTTACACATTGGGGGGAATCTCCTCATCCACCACCAGTGTGCAGCATTCACCTGGATGACACGACGGCAGCCATATTGCACCAGACCACATACCACACACCAGCTTATTGGTGGAGAGGAGACAAAGCGATGAAGCCAATTATGATATGGGGATGGTTAGGAGGCCATGATGGACAGAGGCCAGTGGGCAAATTTTGGCCAGGATGCCGGGGTTAAACCCCTATTTCGAAGGACATACTGGGATTTTAACCGACCACAGAGAGTCGGGACCTCTGTTTTTAACATCTCATCTGAAAGACTGCGCTTACAGAGCAATATAGAGTCCCCTTCACTATACTGGCGCGTTGAGCATCCTCTGCTGGTCTCACTAACACCACTTCCAGCAGCAACCTAGTTTTCTCATGTGGTCTCCCATCCAGGTACTGACCAGTCCTGCTTAGCTTTAGTGGGCGACCATGTGAGAGTTGCAGAGAGCTAGCTGCCAGCATTAGACAACTAGACAGGTTAGACAATTAGCATCTCGCAAAAAAAAATTAAAAGAGAGTTTTGCTAACTTTCATATTTAAATTAATGTATATTACGTGTTGCTGTTAGTAGCTGGGGACTATTTCAAGCGCTGCATACTATTATAGCGCCTGCTGCAGTTATAGTACAGCAGCAAAATGTCATGATTATTACGCTGGAATAAAGGTATAGTTCCTAGCCTTATCAGCCTAGAAAATAGCAACTTTTCATTTTATGTCAGTCTTAGTACACAATGTAACTGCAGAAGAGTCAAGCTTTAAATAAGAAAATTATCAAAACTTTTTTCAATGACCTATGCTAAGCTAAACTTGCTCCCGGCAGACCCAGAGGTAGACTGAATGGATTCAAAAATAAAACTCAACTGTTTAACGCTAGGTGACTTGTAAAAAGAGCATATTTCCAAAAAAAAAAAAGTGAAGTGTTCCTTTAAATGAACAATGCATTGAGTCGGTTCATGTTTATGTGTGTGATTTCCAGCCCTCCAGAAGCGCTTGACTGCACTTCCTCCTACATTGCGGTCCATGAAGACAGACTATGCCAGTCTTCGCAGTCAAGTCCGCAACTTTTCAGATTTCTATGGATCAGCTATCAAAGAAGCCAAGAAACAGGCGAGTAAACATCAAATGCTGTGCAAACCTGTCCTAAATGTACAATTTGTAAGACTGTTCAAGATTTGTGTTCTAAGATTTAGACGTTCAAGGGTCGATATAGTCATGTCCTGCTTTGAAATGTTTTCTAATATTACATCGTTCAGATTGTGGCAGCTATAAATGAGATGTCAGAGGCCAACAAAGATCTTCTGGAAAAATACAGGAAGGAGGTAGCTCTCCGCAGGAAGTACCATGAGCAGCTGGTTGAACTAAAAGGTGGGCAGGTTTTACCAGTTTTGTGCATTTATTGTATCCCAAGCAAAATACAAATCAAGAGTATTTATTTTTTCACCAGGTAATATCCGTGTGCTGTGCCGTGTAAAACCAGTACTGAAGGAAGATCAGCATGAAGAAGGCCAAGCAGTAGTTGTGACAACAGACCCCAATAATGAATCTGCACTCATGGTTTTAAGCAAAGGAAAAACAAAAAACTTTGAGCTGGATAAAGTCTTTCACCCTCAGGCCACTCAAGAAGAGGTAAGCAGAGACATATTCGCATAAAGAAAAAAAAATGTAATCATTATATATAGATGTTTTATATATACTGCCAGTCTTTATAAGTTGGTAACTCTTTTTATGTCCTTTATATAGATTTGCTATAGCTTAAATAATAAAAAAAAGATATCAAAGATGTAAAATCTTAAATAAATCTGCTACAAGTAAATTTAAATATTACAACCAAAATGCCTACTATATTAATTTGGAGTTTTGTTGAAGAATACACCAAATAGGTTGTTAAATGATTCAGAAACATTAAGTGCAGCATTAAGGCAGTTAAAATCATCTTAAAATTGAGATGTATGTCCAGTACGGAAGTGTACTGATACATTTTGATATATCTCTATTATTAGGCAGTTATGATGCCATATATCATGCAGTAGTTTGGAGAGAATTGTAAGGCCCAATCCCAATTCTATATTTGTACCCCTACCCCTTCCCTCTTAAAAACGAGTGTGAAGCGGAAGGGCTTCAAAATATACCCCTAAGAATTGGGACAGCACTTCAACACCTGCACACGTCATCATACGTCATCGCGATCTCTTGCTTCATATGAGATCAGACGATGGCGACTGCTGTAGTTATTGCAGTTGTGTTATTTTTTGTTATTTATCTTCAGGAAATCACTAAATCCATATATTATGTTATCATAATAATCTAATGTGGCAATAAGATCGTAAATGTACTACTCATTTACACAGTGGCCATATGCATCCATGTAAACATACCAAAAACAACATTAACATTATAGCAGACACTGTAAAACGCTCATTCTCAGACACTAGACTTTTCTGACAGGGTATTCGAGTGTCACCGAGTGTCAGAATGTTGTGGGACTGCTGTACAGGAGTTATTATTAGGGATTATAGATTTTAGCGTTTTTTAATAAAAGCATGATGGTAAAACATGAACGCGGTTATGAATATATTAAAATATGTGTTTGTTTGTTTGTTGTAAAAATACGTAATAATGACAAAAAATACTAATTTGTAGTTCTCCTTCCGGGTGCAGCGAAACTGTCACTGTAGCTGGTGCATTCTGGGAAATTTTCTTACCCCTTGGTAACAAGTGTGGTCCTGAAAAATCTTTGTTCGAAGGGGTGTGTATACCCCTTCCCTTTAGCCCTACACCTTCAAGCTAAAGAGAATTGGGACACCACTACCCCTTCACATGAACACGCAAAAAGAGGAGTAGAGATAAGGGGAAGGGCTAAGGGGTAGAATTGGGATTGGGCCTAAATGTATGAGGAAAATATCAGGGATAAAACAGATAACCAAGGCTCTATACAATAGGCAAATTTCGGGTAAAGCTTAGAGTGTCCTGTCAGATTATTCTTATCCTTTGCGCCACCAGTTTTACCTTCTCCCCACTAGTATTCAAAGCAGAACTCTATTAGTAAAACAAATCAGTTCAATTTATTATTTATCCACTCAGCTGTAAGGTTTTTAAATTTAGGGTAGATTTGTATTGTGCAATGTGTTTATGCATTGTGTGATATTCTGACATGCTGCAACCAAATTGACTTCATGAAATTAATATAGACTAACTAACTAACATTCCTATAGTATTGCTTGCTAATTGATCAGAAAAGCTTTTTGCACAACAAAATACAAACAAAATATGTATACTTTTTGTATTTTTGTTGTTTACATAGAAATGTTTTCAAATGATTGCATTTTCTCCCTTTCAAACCATGTTGACATGTAGATGAATAAACAAAATCCATAAAATGTCTTCCATTTTAGGTTTAAATCAAACTCTATGAACGTACCATTCATTTTACAGGTGTTTCAGGAAATTGAGCCACTTATCACTTCCTGTATAGATGGATATCATGTTTGCATCTTTGCTTACGGTCAGACAGGATCTGGCAAGACATATACTATGGAGGTAACACATAAGCATCTGTAACTGTATACTCACAATAACAACTTCATACTCTTTACCCAGATGATCTGTTTCCATCAATTACTCAATATAACTGTCAGGTCTCATTAACCATCCATGTCTTGTCAGGGTACTGCTGAAAACCCCGGCATCAACCAACGGGCCCTGAAACACCTGTTCAATGAGATTGAGGAAAGAAAAGACATGTGGACATACACCGTCAGTGTCAGTTCAGTGGAAATTTACAACGAGGTCCTGAGGTATTTCACTTTTTATATATATTTTTGCCATTTTAATAAAATAATTTTATAAGACTATACTAGTTTCTACTAAAGCTAAACAATAATTACAATACTAGCATTTGTGTAATGTAAAAATCATGATTGTTGGTGCAAACTAGAATTCATTTACTACAATGCAAAGCATATTTACAGATTTTGAATAGTTGTATCTCTCACTGTATGTGGTGCACTATGTCCCATTCACCAAATAGCAAATGACTATTGTTTGAGGAGCAGGTATGACAACAGCCAAATATAGAAATCCTATCCAGGATGTGTCCCATGAAAATGTCAAGTATGGACACTCTATTGTTTCAACAAATGACAATTTTTGCAACTGCATTAATGGCTATTTGTAGTGCAAGGCAAGAGATGCTTCAGATTATAGAAAGCATTTGATTGAGCAGAAAATACAATGATAAGCTGAAGTGCAGAGTAATGTCATCAAAATATTGAACCATTTTGTGGAAAATAAGAGATCTCATGCTTCAATGTAATTCAAAAATCATCATAATTTGTGTTTGGAACGGGTGTTTATGCTGCACTCCAGACACAATCAGAGGTAGGAGTTTCATAAATGAAATGTTCCACTTCTGACCTCAATGCATTCCAGTCACTTGTGCGTCACAGTTGCATTTTGATGTGAGATGTGAATATTTCATAACGTTATTTGATGTTATCGTGCCAATTATGGCTAAAACAAACAAAAAAAAAATGCTAGCTGTCTATGGTTTGCCATCTCCATGTTGGATGAAAGTCCTTACCCCAGGTGGAGGAGTTCAAGTATCTTTTTTTTCACGAGTTTTGTTCACGAGTGAGGAAAAGATGAAACGTGAGATTGACAGGCGGATTGGTGCAGCAGTAATGCAGTCGATGTATCGGTCCGTTGTGGTAAAGGAGCTGAGCCAAAAGGTGAACCTCTCGATTTATGGGTCAATCTACGTTCCTACTCTCGACTATGGTCATGAGCTTTGAGTTATGACCAAAAGGACAAGATCTGGTATACATGCGATCGAATTGAGTTTTCTTCGCAAGGTGGCAGGGCTCACTCGTATAGATAGGGTGAGGAGCTCTGTCACCTGAGAGAAGCTCGGAGTAGAGCCGCTGCTCCTCCACATAGAGAGAAGTTAGCTGAGGGGGCTCAGGCATTTGTTTCAGATGTCTCTTGGACACCTACCTAGGGAGGTGTTCCAGGCATGTCCCACCGGGAGGAGACCTCGGAGACAACCCAGGACATGCTGGAGGGACTATGTCTCTCAGCTGGCCTGGGAAAGCCTCAGCCTCCCCTTGGAGGAGCTGGAGGAAGTGTCTAGGGAGAGGGAAGTCTAAGGTTCTCTCCTGAGATTGCTGCCCCTGAGACCTGGCACCAGAATAGCAAAAGTGAATGAATGAACTATTAAGCTATTCAAGAAATTGCCTTTTTGTAGGGTTCCCACTCATTTTGTTCTCTAAACATACTTGAACGTTTATTTATGTTTAACAAAAGGTAGCTCCACACTAATCTCGCTTTTGCAGAACTAGTCGCCATTTGTCAAGAGATCTACTCTGAGTAACAGGTCAGATGTCCAACTTTTAAAGGTGTTCTAGACATAATTTCCAAGAAGGAAGCAGGAACACCTCCAATTCTGTTGTCTGTAATGCAGCCTTAATTCTCCTGCTGGAGGGCCAACCTAAAGCAGAGTTAAGGTCCGACCAGCTCTAATATTCTAACTGCTTATAATTTTCCAGTGAGCCTGAAGACCTCAGTTAGCTAGTTCAGGTGTTTTTGACGACACCCTTGCTTTAAAAGATGAATGAATGTCTCATGAAAGTCTTGGAACAACATGAAAGAGACAGTGAACAATGCTGATTGTTTTTTTTATTTTTGAGTAAATGTTTGTCTCACATATATTGTTATACAAGTAATATATTTGTGGTTGCTCACATCAGAGATCTACTTAGTAAGGACGGAGAGAAGCTTGACATCAAGATCAACCCAGATGGGACGGGTCAGCTCCATGTTCCAGGACTCAGAGTCTTAGAGGTCAAAAACTTTCAGCATATCAAAAAAGTGAGTCCCAAGGTGACATCTGTCAAGAAAAAAGCTGACTGAATAAAATCCATTCCCTCTAACCATATGTTTGTTCTTTCTTTCAGATTTTGGCCATAGCTCGAAAGAACAGGATTACATTTGGAACGCAGATGAACCAGCATAGCTCTCGATCTCATGCCTTGCTCACTGTGACTGTGCTGGGCACAGACCTCGCTAGTGGTGCCAAAACCACCGGTCAGTCCCAATGATTCTTGATCTTAAGGTTGCTTAAAGCTCAGCTCAGACATAGTGATTTGTAATAATCCTATACGATTGTAGCTTGTCAGATTGTGATGCCATGTAATGTCCTGCTGAACAATAATTAAAGAGCACCTATGGTGAAAAATCTACTTTTCAAGCTGTTTGGACAGACATATGTGTAGGTATAGTGTATAGAGCGTCATATTGGGGTGATATAAACACACTCAGTGCTTTTTTTTCAATTTAACAACATAAAAACCGTGGACCAATTGGAGAGGTTTGAGATCGACCGTAACTTGATGTAGGAGTGCGGTCCCCCCACCCACCAATATTGATTGACAGGTGGCCATTACCGTCTCCTCAGTATGTTGTTTCACGTCCACCATTTTCAGTGTGTCAAAGCGACGTCACCAAAGAAACACCCTTGCTCTATTTTTAGATGTAAGGCTCATTGGGCTCAACATTCACCACGTTATTGCTCTCCTCCACGCCAGTGTTTGTAAGTTTTGGTGTGTTTGCATACATGTGTACTTTTCATTGTGTCTTCCTTAAACTTCAGCCGTTTGCATTTCCCGCGGTCACAGAAGCTCCCTGTCATCTTAACTAGGTGCAGCTGGAAAGTGTGAGCGCGCTGCCTCACGTGCTCGTCCCTCCATTGGAAATAACGAACTAACGACGCGCAGCGCCATGCATTTCGCGTTGTCGCGGATGAAAGTGAGGACTGGGGGGTTTGCTCACTATTCTGCCGCCTAGGTCGCCTCTATGGACGCGCTGGCCCTGCTCAGGACACTGTTCATATTTCTGCCGCGCCACAGAGCGTTATCTGAATAGTTTCGTTTTAAATAACATGCAAATGTGCGCCGCGTCATGGCTCTGAGCGGCGCGTCCGGTGTATGACGCCCTTTAGTTATAGCCTCAAGCGGGTCGTACACCAGAAGCGCCGCTCGGCGACACGCAGCGTCACGCCATGCTTTTTTGAATTCTAAACATAAGTTTCTAACAGGGGACATACCGGCGCTGCAAGTGTGCGATACATTCAAGTGTCATGTGCGCGCCGTGTCACGGTGCATCCGGTGTGTGCTGCCTTTCAGTCAAAGTTAATTCCGTGTGCTTGGTTATTAGTCTCGGTGTAGGCTACAAGCTCGGAGCTCTAAACTAGCACACAGTTGGCTGTAAGACAAATGATTTTGTACTCTCTGCTTGGTTTGTGTCTGAGTCGTACATGTACAGCTGGCTGGTACTCTCACTCATGTTGCTTCTCTCTGTCTGCCTGTCTATTGTAATGCACTAAGCGGGGGAGCTCTTGGCTCCGCCCCCTTGTTAAGTTGGGCAGGAAGTCGAAACTAATTTTCATGTGAAGCAACACACCCCTAAAACAGCTGTGTACATGCCCCCAAAATGGCACTTTTTAACACATCATAATAAAAAAAATCTGAATTGTGTTTTGAACTGAACCTAAACTGGCACACTCAGAAGAACCATAATATTAATATTACATCTTAAAAAAGGGGTAAAATAGGTGCCCTTTAATACATAGGAAACACAGACAGAAAAGACAGAGAATAAAACTCATCTGGAATTTGACATCATCTATTCATGACATCTGAACAGTGCAGATGAAGATGTCAAACCAACGATCAAAGATCACAGATTTTAGTCAAGGATTACAGGAATCCTTTAGGATTTTTAGGAATTTGTCTCAGGTGGCTAACTGTCTCCTCACAGCAACAAGGTCGCTGGTTCGAATCTCTGGCTGGGTCAAGTGGCATTTCTGTTCTCTTGTTCACTGCAAAAAATGCTTTTCTTGTTTAGAGTTTTTTGTCGTTTCTAGTCCAAATACCTAAGAAAAGTTATATCAACAAACATTTTCTTGGCAGGCAAAACATAATGTCTTGTTTTCAGAAATAATATGCCAATATTAAGTCAGTTTTTCCTTAAAACAAGCAAAATAATTTCGTTTTTCCTTTTGACATAAGATTATTTTGCTTGTTTTAAGAAAAACACTTTAAATTGGCATATTATTTCTGGTCAACATGTGTTGCTTGTCTAGAAAATTCTTCTTGATTTAAGACTTATTAGAAATTTGGACCAGAAACAAGACAAAACAATCTAAGTAAGAAAAGCATTTTTTTTGCAATGCTTGCGTGGGTTTCTTCTGAGTGCTCCGGTTTTCCACAAAGCCCAAAGAGATGTGGTATAGATGAACTGGATAAACTAAATTGGCCATAGTGTATGAGTGTGTGATTGAGTGAGTGTGTGGGTGGGTGATTCCACAGTGGAATCAACCACCGATTATTTGGCATATGTTCCAAGCAATATACGCCCTTCCAGCGGCAACCCAGCACTGAGAGTACTTTAATTTGTGAAACCCCAGTGCTGGGTTGCCACTGGAAGGGCGTCTATCGCTTGGAACATTGGTCAAATAATCGGTGGTTGATTCCACTGTGGCGAGTCTTGACAGATCAGGGACCAGGCCAAAAGAAAGAGAGTGAAGAATTTCTCTTAGATGACCAAATCCTGGCTGAAATCGCAGTGTCAGCAGGGCTTTACTTCTTCAAATTCAAAAGTTCCTTAATGACACTTTTTTTTCTGCAGGCAAGCTGAATCTGGTGGATTTGGCTGGTTCTGAGAGGGTGTGGAAGTCTGGGGCAGAGGGTGAAAGACTGAAGGAAGCCCAGAATATCAATCGTTCACTGCTGGCTCTAGGAGATGTGATACAGGCCCTGAAGGCCCACCAGACTCACATACCCTTCAGGAACTCACGACTCACCTACCTGCTACAGGACTCACTGGGAAAAGGCAACAAAACCGCCATGGTTGTTCAGGTAACAAGGATTTAGCAAGACTCAGGTAACCCTGTTGTGCTAAGCCCCTTTCAAAATGACAAATGTGAAATGCTGCCAAGGGTTTTAGTAAAGGTACATTTGATCAGAATATACTCACAGTAAAGGTTATTGCACACTGAATCCAAAATGATAAAATATTTATATATTTATATTCTAAAAAAATAAGCTCAACCTTGATCACATTTACACACTGCATTCAAAATCTGATTGGGTTACTTTTTTTTTTTTTTTTACATTTTTCACATCCAAAAAATATCATTTTGAGGGGTGTTTTGACAGTTCACAGCCACCATACACCTGAATCCCAAAAAACGAAATTCTTTCACCCAGTTCAAGAGTTCACACTTAGACAATGCTCAACTGAGAGGTTTGGCATGCTGTCCCGGGAGAGAACCCTGAGCTCGGAGATAGATGAGCGCAAGGTTCCTGCCTGGTCAATGAGCATTAGGAGGGATACGAGATCAGGTGTTTCTCAAGTGCCCCCTTAAACTTAGGTAAATTTCTGGTATGTAATGTATGTATGCGTTAAGTGATTATGACTCTATTACAATGCATTTTTTTTATATACTGTGGGAGGAAACCGGAGGACCCGGAAAAAACCCACGCAGACACGGGGAGAACATGCAAACTGAGCAGGGAGTACCGACTGGCTCGATTATGATTTGAACCTGTGGCCTTCTTGCTGTGAGGCATCAGCGCTATCCACTGAGCCACCGTGTTGCCCGATCATAAAAGAGGAGGAGGGAAAGATAGTGGAGGCGAGGGGGTTTCCAAAAAACGAAGATAATGAAAAGAGTTTAGAAGGGTATTTATAGTAGTTTTGGAATGATCTGGTAGGCTAGCTATGTTCAGCTGTAGTTGATCATATCACGTGCTCCTCTCAAAATTAGTTTGTGAAACTTCATATAATTTTTAGAATTTATCTGACCCCTAATAAATTGGGGACTACGCCAAAGGAAAATGAAGGATAATTTCACACAGCACATTGATAAGGTGTTGAACTGTCCTTCCTCTCTGTGCAATGGATTGAATGAACACAATGTTTATTTTTTTTTTGAAGAGAAAGGAGAACAATATCACAGCTAGAACTGATTCTGAATGTTGAGATTGTATTAATTTTTCAGACTCATGTTTTCAAATATGAATACAAAAATAAGTATTTGAAAATGTTGGAGTTTGGTGTGCAAAGACCTTAATACTTCGCCACCCATTTATTTTGATATGATGCCTTCAGAGTGCAGATATCCCAACTTGTAATAACTAAATTCAGGACGTTAGCACACCTTTAACCCTCTGCTAAAGTTATGTAGTTTGACAAAAGAGGGTTAGTGTTAGTCCATTTAGAATGCTTAATAAATCATTTCCTTCCTCAATTACTGACCTCCTTGTCACCATCAAAGATGTTGACTTCTTTCTTTGCAGACAGTAGCTGTTACCATTGACCTATTTATTTGTGTATTTTGGAATATGGCATGAAAATTGCTTAAATGGAAACACTAAAATGTGCATAAATTTTAGAAATGCCCATAAGTAGGAAAAACTTTAAAAGAAATAACAAAATAAATAAAAATGTGTATAAATGAATGAAGAATGTGCATATGAGGTTTTAGATATGTTATATGTAATAACAAAAATGAGTGCAAGTCTTAGTCAAAGTAGTTTGTTATTATAACCTCCCAGAACTGTCTTGAGCAGCTGTGCACTCATTGCATTTCATTTTTGTCTTCTGAACAAATTATATAAGAAAAAAGACCCACAGAGCCTTCTCCTACTGCAGCAAATCCCATTTTCCTTTTTGATATTTGGCACCAGCTTATTAGGAAGTAATAATTATGTTCTCTTTAACTCACTGGATGGTTACGGTGCTTATTTAGAGATGTTTTACGTGATATTCAAATTTTGTGCATAAGTTTAATTCCCATCTTTGGATGAAAGATAGCTAGAATTTGATCAGAACTCTACAAATTATTAGATATTTAGGAACAGGATTGTGCGCTCCTGTATTTACTAAAGCTTTGTGTCTCTGTGTACTAATAAAACAAAGGTGATCTTGAGTTTGGTGGAACCAGCCATTTTAACCAGATTGTTTCATGTTGTGTCAAATATCTGTTTTAAACATGTTTTCAAAGTAAACCGAGATCTCTTAACCACCATTTAAATGTTAATCTTTCTATAAAGCTAATAAAAAACAACGCTCATCTAATTTATCTTCTTTAGGTTTCGTCTCTTGAAAGCAATGTTGGAGAGACCCTGTGCTCGCTCAAATTTGCCCAGCGAGTATGCAAGGTGGAGCTCGGTCCTGCCGCACGAAAAATCGAGACAGGAGGTCATAATGAAAACAAAAGTTAATGCAAACCATCAATCCTCACAAGGATCCACAGGACCAGTCAATGGACAAGCCTTGCACTTTTCAGCGTGTGGTCAAAGCTTCCAATCCAACTCAAGGGCTGCATTTCTAGAAACGTCTATGACTCCACATGAAGAGTTCCAGTTTCTTCCTGCTACCTAGCAATGGCATTTCTCCACCAGCAGAAGTGCATGTCAAAGTCTCTCCAACATCAGTATCAAGACAAGCTGTCCATCAGTTAAAAATATGACTGACTGAAAATTCTTCACAAGGAAGGAGTGGTGAGGATATTTCAGATAATCTTGCATAAAATAATGTTTTGGAGTCACAACACAAGAGACCACAGTATCTAAATTGTGTAGACGCTTGAAATTACTACGTGTAGCCAGCCAACATGACTTTGTTCGCTGTAAAAGGTGGTGGTATTTGAAATACAGGCTAATAACCAGAAGGTCACACTTTTATGATGATTCACGAATGGTTCTTGATTTATGACCCCTGCTCTGTTGCTGGAAGGTAAAGTAAGTCAGGATTTGGAAAAGCAAGCATCTGCTAAAGATGAGAATGAATGTAACCACAGCTCATGATACTATGTGCAATAGCACCTCTTAGTGGTGGACATGTTCTCATGTTTTGGTTTTGGAAGTAACCACATTAAAGAAAATGTTACTATTAACATTAATTTTAAATTAACAACCATACAGCTATCAAGATATTCTAAATTACTTATATATAGTATACATACACAAAAGTATTAACTTTCTGAGATGTTTAGAATACATTTAAGTTTAATGTAAATTGTCATTGCTGTTTAGTCATGTTAGTTATAGCCATGTTAAAGTGAGAGGATGAGGAATGCACTTTATCGCTGAAGACTTGTGCTGCCCATACAACTTGTCTTTTAACCAAAATCAGAGTAGGTCTATTAGTTTGTTTCTGAAAGTTAGAAACTCTTTAAAGGTATAGTTCACCCAAAACTGAAAATTCTGTCGCCATTTACTAAAAAGCTGAAAACCTGTAACCATTGGCTTCCATAGTAGGAAAAACAAATCCTATGGAAGTCAATGTTTACAGGTTGTCAGCTTTCTTCCAATTATTTTCTTTTGTGTTCGGCAGAAGAAAGGTTTGGAATGTACACTACTAGTAGAGAATCAGTAAGATAACGTTTGATTCTTTTTTTAAAGGCAATTCTGCTTACCAAGTCTGCATTTATAGAATCAAAAATACAGTAAAAACTGCTGTGATTTAAAGCTGAATTTGATTATCACTACTCCAGTCTTCAGTGTCACATGATCCTTCAAAAAATCATTATTATATGCTGATTTGCTGCAGGTCATATATTTTTTTGCTGATAATTGTTCTATTATGATAAGTTATATATGGTATCTTGCTTCTTAGTATCATGAAAACTGCAACATTTTACTTTTATGATTCTTTGATAAAAAGTTACAAATAATAGAATTTATTTACATTTTGTTTTTACATTATAAATGTATTTACTTTCACTCAAACAATTTATTGTGATAATAATTAATACATTCTTAACGGTACATTTGAAAGTTATTGTATCACCAACAACTATAATAATTATAAGGAAGCTGTCTTCTTGAACAAAAAAAGTGACACTGAAGTGTAACCATGCTTAGAATTCAGATTTAAACTACAAAGGTTAATTACATGCTAACTACATCTAAAAAAAAACAACAGTTATTTATCATACTGCAATAACATTTCACATTCTTGATCTTATAAATGCAGCCTTTGTGAGAAGAATAAGCTTATTATAAAACACTTTTAAAAACCTACTGAATCCACACTTATCACTGGTGGTGTACATTATCACAAAAAAGGTGAACATTTAATTAAATTCAACTTTCCTTTAAGCAAAAATGTGTTCGATTGTATTGAGTATTTGGGGGGAACAATTAGACAAGCAATGTTGTATTCTTCTAACTCTCCAATTGAATGCACAATAATGAGAAAAGAGAGAAATACAACATGAATGAAAACGTGAATCTATCCCTTTGTTTCAGTTCTGATTTGAAAAAAGCCAGCTTACTGACATCGAATAACATTTCTATCATACAGCTCAGAGAGGAAATAGACAGAGTCCATTTAGAAAAGAAGGATTGTTTACTTATAAACAACTAAATAATAAAATGTGAAAAACAAAAACTCAATCTCTGTCTTTCTTTCCCTCTCTCATTCTCTCTAATAAACTCACACTTCTAAATCACCTGATCTGGATGCATGTAAACTGGCCTCTGCATAAGAAGTCCATTTCAAACACACGCTGCTATATAATGGGCTGAAATTGCCCTTCTTGAAGCAGATTCAATCTGAGTCTCCCTCCTCCACGCCAACAGCTCCGACCGCTCCTGCCAGCTCTTCCTCGCTGCCCTTGAGCCGTTCACCTGCAAAATCACACACACGTCCAGACATAAACATCATATGAACACAAAGAATGAGCTTCATCAAAGACTTGTGCGTGCTATAGTTTTGAGGCCTGTTGCATGTAGATGGTTTGGGTTTTCAATGCAGGTAATTCTCGCTAAGTTTTGGCAATATTAACTCTTAAGTTTTTTGGGCTCAATAAGGCAAGTTGGTTTTGATTGGGTTTCATTGCCATGGTAACTTATGCTACACCGCTAACCTGGTGAGGGCTATTGCAAATAAAGTGGAATTAAGAAAGCCAGCATAACAGAAAAAGCACAAGCTGACCTAGTTTAATCAGCACATCCTGGCTTACTCCGTTGCATGTTTTCTGATCTAGGATGCAAATGCTAAGCCTTATGTAGATAGCAGGTATAAGTGCACGTTCACGACATTCTTAAACAGACCATGGGATCGATCACAGAATCAATGATGTAAATATGGATAAAACCCACTGTGAGGCAATCAGGTAATGAGAAAGATGTGGTAACTCCCACTGCTCTGTGAACTCCCATTACCTTCAAGCAGAGAAAGGAACACGTAGAGGTGAAACATATTACCACTTGTTCACTTTGTCTAAAATGTGACCAGTGGATATTTATGTTACTATGAAAAATAACCATGCAATTTAATTTTGCACATCTATTTTATCTGTTTAATCTCTCTCATTTAGTTTTTGCCCCATTTTTAATAGTTTTTATTTAATCTATAATATAATATGTATCATAATTTGTCCACCTAATTGTTCAGCTTTCTTAATCTCTTATCTATATCTCCCCGATACAGATATCTGAAATGGCTATATATTACTATGAACATATTTAAAATTATTGCTAAAAAAACTGAACATATTCATTTTTAATTGTAATAACTGAAAAACATATGTAAATGGCCAAAGAACATTCCGTGACTGTAAAACATTAATTTCTAGTAGCATTGACAGCAAAAGTAACAGGATTAATCTTAGCCTGGAGCTCTGGAGTAGGCTAGCTGAAAAGACTAAAGGTTCTATTTTAACGATCCAATCATTATGGTCTCTGCTCATGGTCTAAAAGGGTTGTGCTTATTCTCTCTTTTTTATTTATTCATTTATTTTTTACTTTTCAATCTTTTAATTTTCATAATGTACAGATATTTGTGTAGTGCTGTACACAGATGTGTATTAAGCAATGAATACGCACATTTTGTACCCGCATAGGTCCAAAACTCTGGTTGTGATTCACATAATACAGCTTATTTCTTACATATTACAGACATTTCATTTTAATTGCAGGTTTAGCAGGTAAAACTACAGTATAGTACTAATTTAAGGACAAGGGAGATCAAGTCTATGCCAGACGAGCATAGAGAGACTGGAAATACATACATGATGTCATTATGAGACTTTGAGACCTCTGGGGATTATTAATCCTCAAAGCAATTGGCCTTACATGAAGCCCTGGTGGAGCTCATTATAAAAAGGCTTCATGACTACATTTTGAAAGTATTAATGAAAAAGAAATGATATAGCGGTGGATTAGTGCTTCAGTGCTACATTGATAACTATTAGCATCCACAACTAAATGACAATAACATTCGATTATTTTAAGCATGTTGCAGTTCAGAGGCCTGTTGGACAAAGCCGCTTTGGGTCTTACCTAGATAGGTTTGTGTTTAGTTTGAACTTGATCAGGTTTCGTCACCATGGTAACCTGTGTCACATGGCTTACCTGCTCCAGAGCAGGTTTTATTCTGGGTTAGAGGTCACAAAGCTAAACTAAAAAGTGACATTCATATGTGATGCAGCAAAGCCACTCCCAGTGCATTGTTTTTGCTCCAAATTAAAACGTTTTAAACTAAAAGCATTTTTGAGTCAAAATTGATTGCTAATAATTTACATTATTTGAATGAATAATTTATAATATATGGAATAATAAACCTTGAATTAACAGAGAACATTTGTAACACATGCTTTGAAACCCCTTAAACCAGGTTGGATCTTTTTGGTTTTGCTCTCTGAAAACCTGTCATCTCTGATGTCTGCAGTTTATTATTGTTATTTATTGTTCATCAGCTCAAAATCATTCTGATATTGATTACAAATATATCAATACCACATGTTAAGTCTGATTTCAAATATCACCTTTTGCGGGTCTAAATCAGATGAGAACAATAGAAAGCTAGTGGCAATAAATACTATACAGTCTTGGTATGCTTTAATACTTTGTATGGACATCTAAAACAGTCAACAGTAAGTCACTGTTCATACATCATGGAATGCTGTAATTGCTGAGACTGTAGCAAACTCAGAAGATCTTAAAAGATTAGCTTTAATGAATGTTAAGAACATTTATCGTTCATAAATGTTGATTGTTTTACAGCAGTTATCCACATTAAAAACATGTGGATAATTGTGGATAGCCATGCTATGATGACGTAGAATTAGAATGATTATTCAAGTGAATCTTAATACTTAGTAGTAATTGTCCTTCATGCAAAAGAACCTTAATATGATGGATCACACAAAAGGAGAATTGTATTCACCGTTTGCACTAAAGTGGCTCCAACCCTTTTAAAAGTCTCTTTTTACTGTTAAACACAAAATAATATATTTTAAAGAAAGAAAATCTAGGGTTACTGGTTTTCAACATTCTTGAAAATGTTTTCTTTGTGCTCAACACAAAAATACTTAAAGAGGTTATGGAACAAAAAGTTGTCGATTAACGAAGACAGTTCGTTTTTTTTTTTTTGTTTAACTAACTCTATAAGAATTTGAGACTCAGCCAGCGTGTCGCGTCGTACTCACGTATAAGTTCAGCAATGGCTTTCTGTGTTCTTCTCTCTAGTTTCTCAAGCTTCTTTGCAACGTCCCTCTTTAAATCCCTAAATCACAAAACAAAAAAACATTAGATTAATAAAAAAAAAAAAAAAAATATATATATATATATATTTGCATTTAATGACAGTGAATATAATGCAAAGCTGTTGTATGAGTAAAAAGTTTGTGTTTGTACCAGTCTGGTTTTCTGGGGGCAAGATTGGCCAGATCCTAAAGCACAAGAGTGAAAAAGAAAATATTAGTTTTATTTAAGAAGTGAAACTAGTGTAATGTATACATTCATTCCACACAGACTGATATATTTCAAGTGTTTTTTTTCTATTAATTTAAATGATTTTGATGACAACTAATGAAACCTCAAATTCAGCATCTCAGAAAGTGGGAATATTGTAAAAAGGTTCAGTATTGAAGACACCTGGTGCCACACTCTCACTCTAGTTCTGTAGGCTATACAATCATGGGGAAGCTGGATACAAGATAAAGTTCTGTAATTACATATTTAAAGGTGCTGTATGTAAGTTTTTGACTCTTCTAAAGCATATAAATACCATACTATGTGTGCAGATATTTAAGAAACATCCTAAGTGAACATTCTTGTTTAACTGAAAAACAATGCTTAAGTCAGATATTCTACTTTGAAAATGTTTTTTCCGCGCTGAAACGATGTCTTTTAGGTAAATTTACCCTGCACAATGCCAGTTTAGCCAATTATAATTCAGCACCTCAGGTTGCCTTGTTGGAAAACAGCGTATTTCATTAATTCATTCATTCAGAAAGACTCTGAAAGCACAGAAATGAACAGTATCAGCATTGAAATGAGACAGATTCAGTTCCACATGAGGTTATTAATTAGCAAATGATATAAATATTACGAACATAAACATTAGGTGAGCAGGTCACATTGTAACCGCGTGTCCTAACAACACACTTTGTGATGAGATCCGCAGTAATGAGCAAATTTGGCTGTTTGCACCAGACGAAACACGACAGAAATGTAAATACAGCCTTTCAGAAGAACAGAATATGCACTCACTCAGGAAACGGTAAGGTTTAGAAAATATTTAATACATAACTCTCTTTAACATCATTAAATGTAGATGCTAAATCACTCATTTGTGTTTAGTTCTAAAGTTAAATTTCAAACGGTTTATTGTATTTTCAAGATCTGAGGTGAACTACAGTATCTGCAGCTGATTTCAGTATATAGCAATACATGTCATGTAAAATGGCATTCAAACTCGCATTGTTAGCATTTAGCACTGAATAAAGCACAAGAGGTTTACCTGAGGTGATCACTGTCATAGGTTTCACATGTTCAGCTGAGAAATAGAAGCCGTTTCTAATATATCAATTCAAGGTGTTGGTTAAAACCAAAACTCCTTTTAATATGGAAAATATTCCTTCTATTACATTTCATTTCATTTCTTTTATTTAGAACACAGTTTAATTCACTCGCTCCTGTACTCAAACTGGCAACCCGCGTTTGCTTTGATCCAGGAGTGCAATACCTAGTTCAACCACTGGGTGTCAAACTTACATACTGCACCTTTAATTTCCAACTCATGAGCAAACTACTATTTTGATCTGGTTCTTTCAATGAATTCATCACAACAACAACATGACTAGTATTTATTATTACTCTAATATTCACACAACTTAAATGTTTTTTTTTCTTCTCAAATATTACCATTTTTGATGTTTGGATTGAATTGAGACTTTGGATTGAAGAAAACCTCACTCACCACTTCCTCAATCACGGGCTCAGGGTTCGCAGCTTCCAGCTGATCCTTGACCTTGTCATCCACTACAGGAACATCAAACAAGACCAGTCAGACAACCTGTAACTCAACACCAGCTCACCCGCTGTAACTTAATCCCCCAGAACTGAGGTCAGCATAATTAGCCGGCAAAAACATCTGAAGAAGTGCAGCCAGTGATAATTGTATTGCAGCTAAAGCAGGCGTTCTCACCTGATGCAGGCTTTGCTTTGGGCACCTGTCTCTCCTTCAGCTCCTCGTCCTCCGGGGTGTAATTCCGCAGCTTCAGCTCTCTGCAAACACAACGGCAGAAGTATTCACCAAGTCACATTCAAATGTTTTGTCACTGTCCTTGTTACACCATATTATTAAGGCAAGTAGATATTACTCAAATAAGTTCACCATAAAAAAAATTAGCAGAAACCATAGTAACCAGCAGGCGGCAGTGCAGATAAGTGTTTATTTTGGTTATGGATCAGCAAGTGCGAGTTGAGCATTGAATCTGACCTGTGGCGGCATCCAGAGAGTACAGTCTCTCACCATGCACACAAAGCCTCCCTTCATTTTTGTAGCAGCTAGCTAATTAGCATGTAGCACCTGACAGTGTCTAGGGAGCGCAGCTGAGCGGAGTTGAAACGAGCCCAATTACACCATCGCTCAGCCAGGGGGTCTGTTAACATCTTTGCAAGTCACAGTAAAATCTGCTGCTGGATCTCCAGGGAAGCACAGAGAGCTCTTAACTGCGTGATCAACACAAGATAAACAAAGTTTTGCGTTTTATATTTCATATTTGTTAGAATTTGTATAGAAATATTTGTTATAATCTTATATAACAACATAATAATATAATATTCTTAAAACCAAAGTCATATAGTGCAACATTTGCATAGTCTTATTAATACCGGTAAAAAAGATGATGATAAATCCATTTCATTACAAGGAAAGGTTAGTTCAAATGTCATGTGGTGTGGATACATTTGTAAAATAAACAATTTGGATTTTCAAAATAATTTGAAACCAACACGACATGTACAAAAAAGTCGACTAGATTTTTAAAAGATTTGTCTTCTTAATAGCAGATATGTTTATCTGCCAATTACCAGCAGCAGGCCAAACATTCATTACATTTTGATCTAACACAGTGGCTGTGTCTGAAATTGTATACTTCTATACTATAAAGTACATTAAAAACAATATGCGAGAAGAACCAGGATGACTACTACTCCTGGTGAGTTTCTGAAGTATGCATTCAATAGATGCTATGCTATCCCATAATGCCATATGAAAGAATTCATGAATAGAAGTGAAGCAATGCAACGGACACGGGTAGGTCACATTATAAATGGTAGATGTAGTATGTCTGAGCTCCATTCATACTAACATTAATGAATTTAGTATGAATGTGACTAAATACAAATTCAAATGTAGTACTTACTCGAGTAGTAGGCGATTTCGGACGCAGCCCATGACTACACCAAACCTAATCCATGTCACTCGTCACAGCGGACAGAATTTTTTTTTTTAATCCCAAATCCATCTCTTGTTTCTGTCAGAAGTAGCACAGTCTCTCAGAGTGAATCAGAAATACAATGGGTTTCAGTTTACTGTTGAGGTTACTAAAGCACTGATTTATAAGACTACATCTACACTGGTAATGGACACATAAAAACAACAACTGTGTTTTCATTTATGAACTCTTTCCAATCACAATAAAGAATGAGCATTTTTCTAAAGCTTGCATGTCTGAAAATTCCCAGTACTGTGCATGAAAAAAAAAGTGCCCTCATGTTCTTCTGATGCCAAACACACCCGTGTAAATAATCCTTCTTTGAAGAAACGCAACCTGAAGCATGTCAAAACTGACATTAATCTTTTAAATGCCATCAAACTAGACAGCAACTGCAGCATCTGTGGTACAACATCATCCGCCATCTTGCTTTGGACTGAATGATTCACATGAGTAAGTTTTTAAAAGCCCAATTTTCGGTCCTCGCTACAACAGGAAAACTGCATTTGATCTACTTTTGGAGAGTTTTTCAAAGCTAAAGTTTTAATAAATAAAAAAAAAAGTTCAAATCTTTATGTGGCAGGAAAGCTGAAGCAGAGAGTGTATTAGTGTAGACAACGCATGCATGAGTCAAAAAGAATGCACATCAGTATATAATCATCGCTCAACCAAAATAAATAAATAAATAAACAGATAAAAAAGCAAATGTAAAGGTAGAAAACACTCCAAAGTTCCAAACGCATAAACATTTATTAAAATATTATAACATGATATGATGATTTAACACCTGATTATACCATGATAGACTTTTAAAAAATTAATATGTTCGGAACTTTACATTTGCTTTACTGCATTAGTGTCAAACCATGCAATTAGATGGGCTGTGACCAAAGGAATTCCCTTTCAAGAATCCCCCTATTTAGAGTGAACCACACTGTGGGTGTAGTTATTGAAAATAAGCTTAATAAAATGGAGGGTACCAAAAAAAAAAAAAAAGACAGAGCATTGCAGGATTTTGCAAAAACACTCAAAATAACAGACTGAAACAAAGAGCAGGGAACGCCTCCCTGTCCTCAGCTTTCCTGAAAAGACTTCCTGACCACCTGCTGGAACAATACAGGACCACTGGCTTTCCTCATCTACATCTGAGCGGCCAAACAATCCAACGCTTTCTGTATGTCAACAGCAGTTTGTCAAACTCTAAGTGAGAATTTCGAACATCCTGAAGTCTTGAATAACTTGTGGCCGAGGGTTGAGGCGAACTGGCCAGAGCAGTATCCTGTTTTCTAAATTAATCACATACAGAAGGGCTGGATTTAATGTGCATGGGAAAAGCTCTTGTGTTCTTGAAGTGCTCAGAGGGATGGAGCTGAATTGAGGGGCTTGACAGTTTGGTGGAAGGTCTCTCGTTTTTCAGAGCCAGCAAAACAACCGCGGGGACCATCGTTGGGCTTCCTTTGCTCTAAAATAGCCAGCAGTGGCACAATGAATCCTCACTGCTGACAAAACATATTTACAAATGACAGAAATAACTAATGCAATGTGGGAAGATGGGTTTCTCCTATGCCTGGGGAACAAAGTCAATTTGAAATTTTTACAGGGTTTTTTCCTGCATAGAGAATTACAAGGTGCCCATCATATTTTGTAGGGATGCACCGATCCCAAATTCCAATACTTGGATAAAATATTGGTTCGATACTGCATATATTTGCTGGATTGGGTATTAGCCAGCCGGTACCAATCCAAATTCGATCTTGCGCATGCGCTATATTTTGTGTAATTTATAACCCTAAAAAAGGTAGCCTATAAGTAGGCCCACACGGAATCTGCGCGCGCAGAATTCCGCAGATTTTCTGTCGATTTTCCGCAGATTTTTAGTCCAACATTAATTCAGTTTATTTACTTAAAGTTAACTATTTACAGTTAATCTAATTGGATTTGCATTTTAAACATTAAATACAAGTTAAAAACATATTATTTTTTATTTAACATATTAAGGTTTTATTTATGATACTCCCAAAATAATTCTGCAGAAATCTGCAGATTTTTACCAAAATTCTCCGCAGAAAAAGCAAAAAACGTCCGCAGATTCCGTCTACCCTACCTATACGGCATTAGAAAGTTGTCATGTAGGCCTACTAAATTTCAATTGTTCTGAAGCCATTCTATAGTTTAATGTGAAGTACAGATGAATGGCTTAATTTTGACATGCAACAAGGAATTCATTGCTGTTTCTAAATTATGTTGCGCTGTGTCTGTTAGATCAGCAGATTGCATCCGCAACACTGGAGTAGAGAGGGGTATTACCTGCTCTACACACAAAGCAGGCCTACCTGAAATTATAAATTAGAAAAGGCTCAATAATACATTGGACAGATCCTCAACGCACTGATTTCTTCCCTTTGTGCTGCTGTGGTAGTATCCACAGATACCGGAGGGCTCCGCGCTGTCTCAGTGATGCATCAAGCGCTTCATTCACACACCGGCTATGCAGACGCGATGTGTGCTGCTCTGTAGAATTATTCTAACAATGAGTTTCTGTTCCCTCATGTCTATTCTTCTGAGGTGAATACTTTCAGTGCTGCGAATAGTTTGTAAAGCCTGGCTCATTGAGTAGTTGATTAAATTAATAAAAGTGAAACTGACAGGCTCAATATGGATTGCCATTAACAGAAAATTATTTAGCCTAATATAGACTACTCAAACTGTGAATAATTTGCAGTAATTTTATTTATATTAATATTTCATTTAACAGACCAGTTTGTGCGCTGAAGCATATAAGCGGACCTTGTGTTAAACTTCACTTCAAATATTCTTGTTTATTTTGTAGATAACTGACCAAAAAAATACATAAAAATTAAGATACAAATTTTACCAAATGAAATTCATTCCAAAAAGAAAATTTTTCAGACAAATATAGATTAATAATGAACACAACTGTGCGGGTGGATGATTTGTTTCGCTCCATGGAAAATAAAGATTTACATAATGCTCCACTGTAATTGTTGTATCACAAACATGTCATATATGAGTTATATGTTTAATACAAGTCATTATTTTAAAGATTATGTCTTGATCATCTGATTTTTTCCTCTGTGCTGATTTGCTTTCATTTTCTCCATCTCACTCACGGCGAGTTTAGGCGAGGGAATGTTTATGAAGTAAAACTGGTCTCATTTCAGTTTAGTCGTCAAACCTACAAGGCTTTGCTAAAAGGCTGGTTATTTTACCAATAATTAGGGTCAATGGGTAACCTATCATAGATTTAAAAAAAAATCTTAATATTAAAAAAGGAAACATCAGCTGGACCACAACAGATCTTATCAATGTCGTAATGAATGCTCAATTAATGCAGCCTAGTTTACAGCATTATGTTTTATAGTTAGATTGTGTCATCTGTTATATACAGTAGGCCTGCCTATAGGTCTGTTATTTTTACTAAAGAAGATATATTATTTGAGTTTCACCAGAACTATAGAAACTGTATTATGTTTAAAAAATAAAAAAAAACACAATATCGGATCTGTATCTAATATTTTGTACCACCTTTGCCAGATGTTCAAGCACTGGTCATGAATTGAATCAATCACATTTAATGTTAGCCTTTTTTTTTAAATAACATAATGTTTTACGAAGTATACAAGAATATAATCTGTGCAAAATTCCACGATCGGGATACCGTCTCCGCCTCATTTTGCGCCAGTAAAAACCCTGTTCCCTGTTTGACATTTGTCCTACTACTTAAGTTGTGACAAAATACTGTCAAGGTCCGGTGAAAGGTTGAGCTTCTTTCAGAAGCTGAGAAAATATTCATTATATGCCTCACCTTGCTTCAAAATTTTGACAGCTTAAACAAAAAGGCCAAGCTGTTGCCCAACAAGCAGATATTTTCTAAGGCCCCAAAATACAAACAGACAAGCTCCTTTTTATTTTGTCTAGAAATAGGGCTGCACAATTATATCACAGAGCAGAACTTTTAAACAACTTTTTTAGACATGCACAAAATAAACATTCTGGGCTGAAAAGAAAACTCTGGCTGCACTTTGATAAAAACTGAGAGAGAAAAAGCTTTGTATTTTATATATATATATATATAT
>CAIGQZ010033112.1:1343558-1362525 GCA_903798205.1 Danio tinwini
CCACTATTTTATGATAAATTTCTGTAGTTTAGCAGCCGTTATTTTACGTTTAAAAATGGTAAAATAATGGATTTTTAACAGTGCATTTTTAAGATTTTATTTACACAACACTGTTTTCAACAACAAGTTTAAAACTTTTTTATGCATTTTTGTTGTACATTTACTTTACAGCAGTGTTGGCAAAAATATTTCAGAGTTAACTGACATTTGAAATACTTATTAGAAACACTGTGTATTTCTGGAGTGTTACTGGGGATTATTTTAATAGTACTATTTATTAAAAAGAAATTGTAATCAGTGTCAATGAAGTAATACCATACATGGTTTATCAGCCTCTATAGGATTAAACAGAAGGTAATTAAATTAAGAGAACAGTATTTCTTGAATTACAATATTAGTTAACGTTTTAGTAAATTGTTGTTAAATAAATTAAATTGACTTAATTACCAGACATGCCTTTAAGTGCTAAAATAATTTAACCTTAGAAAAAGAAAAAAAAATGAAATATAAAAAAAAGTCTGCCACTATGTGGTGACTGGGCAGCACAGTGGCGCAGTGGGTAGCACAAATGCCTCACAGCAAGAAGGTTGCTGGTTCGAGCCCCCGCTGGGTCAGTTGGCATTTCTGTGTGGAGTTTGCATGTTCTCCCCGTGTTGCTGTGGGTTTCCTTCGGGTGCTCTGGTTTCCCCCACAAGACGTGGTATAGGTGAATTGGGTAAGCTAAATTGTCTGTTGTGTATGTGTGAATGTGTGTGTTTCCCAGTGATGGGTTGCAGCCGGAAGGGCATCCGCTGCGTAAAACATATGCTGGCGGTTTATTCCACTGTGGCGACCCCAGATTAATAAAGTGACTAAGCTGAAAAGTAAATAAATTAATGTAGGTGGTGACTATTAAATAATTTTTAAATCGTTTTAAATCTTACAAAGTAAGTAAATATTAATACAGTGATTATTTGATTTGATTAAACGTGTCAGCATTGCAGAGTAACAAACTAAATAAAACCTTGTACTACACTGTAACAGTGTTACATTTCTTGGCAATATCACCCAGCCCTACTGAAACTGCTTTTGTCACAGACAATTTTTATTTTTCAATTCTTTTCAAAGGTTTTCTGTTTCACTTAAGTCCCAACAAGGCTAAAAGCTTGCATTCATATCCTATTTGTTTTTTTAATACCACACCCACATCTCTAGATGTAACCAGCTTGGTTATATATCAGAATTAAAATCAGAGACAGCTTTATTGCCCAATATGTTTACGCACACACAACGAATTTTTGTTGTGATGGCAGAGCAGCTTCTAGTATAAGACAATATGAATAGTTCCGATGCAAAAGCCTCTAAGTGCCTTTTGAAATGTTCATTTATATATGTATGTATATACACAGACAGACAGATAAGTAAACCTAATATGCATTTTAAAGAAGTCCCTGCAATTATTATTATTTTAAATAATTGTGTTTATTCCTAGAAAAAAATACAAAAAATGCATAAAAATCTGCTGTTATGTGAGTCATCTTGGTTTTACTGACACCTGTTGGTGCGGATGAAGCATATCGCAAGCAAATGTTTGCACTTGTGCAAAACTTGTAGTCAGACGTGACTAATGTGCTCTGTGAGGAAACATACTCTGTCTATAAAGTGAATAGTATTAGGGTGGTCTTGTCATCTCCATGTAGAGTAAACAAGCTTTTAGTCTATAGGAGTTAAACATATTTGTCACTAATCGCTCATTAATTTCATTATAACATATTTTTTCTATTCAATTTCAATTCATCTTTATTTTTATAGCTCTTTTACAATGTACAGTAGATTGTGTCAAAGCAGCTTAACATAGATGAAGTTCAAGTAAATTGAAACTGCTTCAGTCCAGTTTTCACTGTTAAAGTTCAGCTTAGTTCAGTGTATTGTGGGGGTGTAACGATTTATCGTGGTACGATTTATTGCGATGCAAAAAGATCACAATATGCATTGTGGCGTTATGACGACATCAGTGACTGCCAAAAAATAGTAAACCTGCTTAAACCTCTGAAAAAGGCCATGACTTTCCTGTCACTCATCGTGCCCTTGAAATCTATGATAGTACGGAGCATGACACGCGACGAGAAGAATTCCACAACTATAGCCAAGACAGCCATCCATCAAAACCTCTCAGACAGATACACAGACTTCTAGAAAGTACTGCTGACTACCTGAAAATATAGATATTTAGATTTTTTTGCAAAAAAAAAAAACTTCAAGTGACCAAGCAAAGCCTTAAACTCTCACTATTCAATTGAATAGAATGCTATATTTTATTTATATTTTTGCACCTTTACTTCTTTAAGAAGTTGTCCCTTAATTTTGTCTCTGCCATTTCAATAATATTTTATAAAAAGTAAAAAATATATTTTCCAGAGACAGGCCTATTTAATAAATTTTTAAGGAGGTTCAGTTTAAATAAAAGAAGTTTAAACTAAAGAAATACATTGAAAATTGGTAACTTGTTAATTTTTGAAATAAATCTTTATTTGCATTTCAGTTTTATTTTCAATTTATATTTCAAATATCGTGATATATATCGAACCGTGAACATTATATCGTGATACACATTGTATCGTGAGCTGAGTGTATCGTTACACCCCTAGTGTATTGTAAATGTCACTGCTGAAAACTAAAACACGGAAGAGCAAATCCAATGATGCACATATTTTTCATTCGTTTCTTTATGCTTTAACCTGGAGTATATGAGGATAAATATTACAGAGTGCAGTATTACACTTACATTTAATGTTGCAGTGTTTTAATAACTGCATGCCTGGCTTTCCATCTGAGGTGGCATTGCACAGTCACAGATAAGCAACTAAGTCATAGTTTATATTATTGTTTTGTGTATTATAATGTGCCAGCCTTTTTTCACTTGGCTGTGAGAGCAGTGCTGCCGCTCTTGTCACACCACTTCCTCTTGAGTGTGCTGTTTAGAGGACAACACTGTTGTGATAAAAACCACTTCCTGTCATGGTTGCTACCATTGGTAACCTCCCAGAACAACCTGTTTTTGAGTTGACAAACAGAAGGTGCACATCATCAGGCCAGTGCAGCTGAAGCACCATTCAGGAAGAGGTTTCAGTAAATAACAAGTTTGTGTTTGTTTGTTGTGATTTTGGTGAATCTGAGAGTTGACGCTGTACATTTTGTTGAGCCACTGATAAGTGGAAGACTTTCACGCTGGAGGATGAACTTGAGTTAGCAGTAGGGCTGCACGATACTGGGAAAATATGTGATATGCAATGCTGCTCTTGGGTATTGCAACAGCAATAGTTTTTTGCAATGTAACATTTCCCTACATAAATTCTTTTTTATGAACTATTTTTGGTAACACTTCAGTTCAGGCTATTAACCACTGGCTTATCACCTGCCTATTATTAAGATATTAACAGTTCATTAGTAATTATACAGTTTGATTTTTTTCCGCAGCTCTAATCATACCAAATACCTAAACCCAAACATCTACCTCACTAACTATTATTAAACAGCTAATTAGTAGTTTATTAAGTTACATGTTAGTTAATGGTTTGTTAATATCATGAATTGTGACCTAAACTAAAGTGTTACCCTATTTCTTTTAAAAGAATTATTTATGCAATGATGATTATACTCAAATAAACAGGTATTTGATATCTTCTGATCAAAATAAATTAATTCCGGTTAAAAAAATTGCTAAATTTTGACTTTAACACACATTTCATTCATTCTGAAGGAATGAAAATCACAGCAAATATTCAGATTCTTATCGCTGTTGTCATTTTTCCTCGCTTGTCTCTACTCCTACCATTAGCATTTATTTTTAGCTGTCTGAGGTGCCAAATACACTAGTGAGTTCTGGTTTTAAAACAATGTTTTAGAATGATAATGCTCATTGTTCAGACTGGCATTTTTATTGCATTTCAAGAAAACAATTCTCCTTCCTCACTATATAGGCTAAAATGCATATCACTCAAAAAATATTTTTTTCTGCTCATTCAAACTACTTATTTAAAGTGAGCTGAAACAATGCAATTATTGAGATTTCACTGGGACAACTTAATTTTTTGTGTTCAATCCACATAAACTTGTTAAAAGTGTTAAGTTAACTTAATCAATTTGTGTTGGGACAACATGAATGAATTGTGTGGAACCCTGCATTTTTTTACAGTATAGTAGGCAGAGGTGCCGCTTATCAACAGGCAAGGTAGGCAGATGCTTGGGGCCCCAACAAATTTGTTCTGCTAAGGTGCACTGATAGAAGTTTGTGTTCTGGGGGGTTTATGAAAGTGGCGAAATCTGTAAGTTCACAATTGCCTCTTTTATTATTTTTTTAAATGCATATTCATAGGCACAGTGGCTTAGTGGTTAGCTTTGTCACCTCACAGCAAGAAGGTCAATGGTTCGAGTCCCGGCTGAGCCAGTTCGCATTTCTTTGTGGAGTTTGCATGTTCTCCCCGTAATCGCGTAGGTTTCCTTCGGGTGCCTTGGTTTCCCCCACAGACCAGAGATATGCAGTATAAGTCATTTGGGTAAACAAAATTGGCCGTAGTGTATGAGTGTCTGTATATGGGTGTTACCCAGTACTGCAAGGGCATCCTTTGCATAAAACATGCTGGAATAGTTGGCGGTTCATTCTGCTATGGTGACCCCTGATAATTTAGGGACTAAGCTGAAGGAAAATAAGTGAATGCATATTTATAAACTAATATTTTGTTGTTGTGTATATTTATACTGAGGCAGCTTTGTTCAACAGTGATTTATATTGAGTATAATACAATTTTTTTGTTTGTATTTTTTTGTTTATATTATTATTATTATTATTTTATTATTATTTAGGTTTTTGCTTTTTGGAACAAAGTCTTTAGTTTTTATTATCTAATTAAAAAACTAAACTGTGCAAGTGTGCACATTTGAAATATAATCTCATATTATTCTCATAGTATTTGATTATTTATTATACAGGTATAAGGGTGACGCATACTGGTTTGGGGGCCCACTATAAAACTATTTGCCTGCGGCCATGATGATACTAAACTAATCACGCTTACTGGGTATACACATATATTGCTTCCATACTTGAACTGAGCAGGTTGCATAATGGACATGTGAAAGGGGCTTGACAAATCAGGCAATGATACATTAGTCCAGAAAATCAATTAGAGAGTCATTGTAGATAGCTGCGCATCCATTTCAAAAGTCTGCAATTTAGTCTGTCTATACTGAAATGGAACACCAGGGTTTCCTTCTAAAATCCTTTTCAGAAGGAGTCAAAGGTGCTATACAAACAGTTTGTAATGAAATAACATTACATATTATGGCATAATTGTAACAAATTTAAGCATTTTCAAACAAAAATGCAGTAGAGTAAACAGCACCTGAGGCTCCATGGCTACGTTCACACTTCGAGGCTTAGTGCTCAAGTCCGATTTTTTCTCAGATCAGATTTTTTTTGCATGGGTGTTCACACTGCTGTTATAAATGTGGCCAATATGAGATTTGTGGTGTGCATAGATCATGGTCCTAAACTGACCAGTATGCGCAAAAGTACAGTTACAGACAGCGCAAAATGTCTAATTATGCACACAATGTGTCTACTGTATGAAGTAAGCACATTGTCAGATCATGCTTTATATGATTATTGCCCTTTTCACAGACAACCGTGGTGTATTTCATGAACTGTAAAGGGTTGTTCTGCTACTACTAATGTGTATTTCGGCATTTGAAATCTAAAATAAGACACTTGTGATTGAAAACACTGGTCATTTGTGATTTATGACAACTGCGGTGCGCGTCTTTCTGACCACCGGTGTAGTGAACTGATCACGGGTTAATGAGCAGCCGCAGACTGAACTGTGAAGGCGGAGTTGGTTTATCTCTGTTTACAGAGTTACTTCATTTTACTTTGTTATAAACAACAGACACATGCAGAAGGGGGGTTTGGGTGCTTGAGCACCTACCCTTTTTTCTCTAGGAAAGAAAGTTCCCCCCAAAATGAAAGTGCCTCCTCCTTTGCGCACGGACCCCCTATCCGCAACGAACAACCAACTTTCTGTGGTAAAGTAATCACCCTGTGTGCCATTCTACTATGCTGCTGAGGAGTAGATGATGTTTACAGCACAGAATAATGACGCATGTCACTTAAAGATTTTGTAAAAGTCACATGAAATCCTACATTACCGTTCACACTTCTGTCACATTGCAAAACATCAGATCTGTGTCTGAATTTAAGGCTACATATGAAAGTGGCACAAATCTGAAGTGAAAAGATCAGTTTGGGCTGTTCACACTGTCATAACAAAAACAAATCTGAGGCATATGTGGGCAAAAGAATCAGATTCGGGCCACATTAGCCTGCAGTATGAATGTAGCCTTTGTTTACTTCTGGTCCTGGTCTAGCAGAACAGAACCTATTGGGATAGGGGTTTAAAGATGGTAAAGCCCTATTTGATTTGGTCAAATTTTGATAACCTATGGGTGCAAAACACAAATGCTAGGCATATAAAATAAGTAACATTTATAGCACCCCTTTGTCATTCAATCATATACTATTATTGAGATAACAATCATTTTAACAATATATTGTGCAGCCCTGGTTAGTAGAAACAGTTCACACAAAAGTACTTTATGTGTACTTTATATGTTGTTATTGAGATTATTATTTTAGGTTTCCTGAAAACAAAAGTGTTCTATTAAACAAAAAGATTCTATAAAGTGTCTAATAAAGGGAGGACTGGGGCATAATTTCAGGCCAGGACATTTTAAACCCAACCAGCCCATCTTTTTGTAAATGAACCATCACTGGAGAGTTTGGCAAGTGGTACAGCATAAAGAGTGTGACTCTTCATAGTATGTTGACCATTTATTCTCTCTTTGCTGTAGAAGATACGAGAGGCTTGATCATTAATTAAAACAATTAAAGGCTTTCACTTTGACCCTACGCACTCTTCCCTTTTCCACCTCTTCAACTTCCCTAATATCTCTCTAATATCTTAATTGGTTTACTCAATAACACTCATACGCACTTGTACACAGCACCTTATAACCTGTATATTTACAACATATCTGTACATACAATTCAACATCCAGATCTTTTTGACTAACTGCATCTCTGTTTAATGTTTAATGTTTATTGCCTTTTCTTTCTTGTATTTAGTTTTGTGTTGTCACTCGTCACTTTATGTACACTGAAAGCTTCTGTTGCCAAAACAAATTCCTTGTGTGTGTGAAGCTTGGCAATAAAACTGATTCTGATTCTGATAACAAAAACTGCCCCAATCATTCTTCGTGATATAGTGTTACAATCAGAACTCTCTCCAACTTGTTCAAAACAACCACTTTCAAATTTGCAATACATTATTCATGTAGTAGATGCTTGTATAAAGTGACTTAGAAATTGTAATTAGAATGTTCAAAATCTAAACAACTGTGCATTTATGTGCGTAATATTTACTTGTTTATTAATCCTAGGTGACTCAAAATGTAACAAAACAATACATTTTATGACAAATAATCTTATTTTCCTTACCCTGTCTTACCCTGACTGAATGTAATGTGGGATCACTGACATCTTCTAGCTAGGGTGTAATTTTAAAAGAGGAAAACTGTTTTAAACCTTACAAATTGGTAGAAATAATTTTCTAAAACTTCAAAATTTGTTCAACAATGATTATTAAAATGACATTTTCATGTTTGCACTATTGCTCCAGTGTTCTTGTTGCTTTCCTTCCTATAATGTTAATACATGTCTGCTAAAATACTAATGTAGGCCTTACTCTACAATAAATAATATCAACATATAGTATTTAATGGGATGATAGTAGGGGCGCTACTGCTAATATTTGCTCCAAGTTCAACACTTCTAGCACTTCTCCACCTGGCAGCATTCTCTCCATCCTCGCATGTTTGTTGGTGGAGGCGAGGAGGGGATGTAGTGGAACCATATTGCAATATTGCCAGTCAGAACAACAGAACATCATTCATTGAAATTGAATTCTGAATGTACAATGTTGTGGTCAATAATACAAAACAAATAATAATAGAAATGATAATGAGTGGCACGGTGGCTCAGTAGTTAGCACTGTCGCCCTCACAGCAAGAAGGTCGCTGGTTTGAGTCCTGACTGGCCAAGTTGGCATTTCTGTGTAGAGTTTGCATATTCTCCCCGTGTTGGCGTTCACTTGGGCTTTTTCCGGGTGCTCTGGTTTCCCCCAACAGTCCAAAGACATGCGCTATAGGTGAATTGAATAAACTAAATTCTCTGTAGTGAATTAGTGTGTGAGGGTGTTTCTCAATACTGGGTTGTTGCTGGAAGGGCATCCACTACGCAAAACATATACTAGAATAGTTGGTGGTTCATTCCGCTGTGGTGACCTCTGAAATAGAGACTAAGCCGAAGGAAAATAAATGAATGAATGAAAAAAATTATAATAATAAAAATTAGTCGCCTGACCACTGGGCATCTGGGAAGTTCCCTTTATGTGAGTAACAGACAATACAGACAAATGATGTCAGCATTGATTATTTGGTTGTTACAGTGCTTGTGTATTGCGCTTAGTAACGTTATTACGTAGCAAGTAATTTTTTGGCATATAAATGTGTTCTTGAAGCGTTGTATGATTACAGTTAAACCACTGAAGTCAGACTGAATGTTTCAACAAGGATTCTGGTTCATGTTCTGAACTGTTGCTGTCTATGGTGGATGAGGGAGCTCTCAAATTTAATAAAAAAAAATTATTTGTGTTCCTAAGATAAGAAAATTATTTCAGGGGATAGGAACGACATGAGTAAGTAATTAATAACCATTTTTTGAATTGAACCTCCCATAAGGTTCAATTCTGGCACCTCTTCTGTTCAACCTTTATATGCTACCAATGAGACAAATAATAAGAAGGAACCAAATCTCCTACCACAGTTATGCTGATGACACTCAGATCCACTTAGCCTTATTGCCTAATGACTACAGCCCCATTGACACCCTCTGCCAATGCATTGATAAAATAAACAGTTGGATGTGCCAAAACTTTCTTCAGTTAAACAAAGAAAAAACTGAAGTCATTGCGTTTGGGAACAGAGATGAGGTTCTCAAGGTGAATGTGTACCTTGGCTCTAAGGGTCAAACAACAACAATAAATAAGGTCAAGAATCTTGGTGTGATTCTGGAGTCAAATCTGAGTTTCAGTAGTCATGTCAAAGCAGTAACTAAACCAGCATACTATCATCTCAAAAACATTGCAAGTATTAGATGCTTTGTTTCCAGTGAAGACTTAGAGAAACTTGTTCATGCTTTTATCAGCAGCAGGGTGGATTACTGTAACGGCCTTCTCACGGGCCTTCTCAAAAAGACAGTCAGGCAGTTAGAGCTCATCCAGAACACTGCTGCCAGGATTCTGGCCAGATCTGTCCATAACAGATATGTTCACTGAATACAAACCTAACAGACCACTCAGATCTTTAGGATCATATAAACTAGAACTTGCAAGAGTTTAATCAAAGCAGGGAGAGTCCGCTTTCAGCTATTACACCCCCCGCTGCTGGAGTCAGCTTTTTAGAAATGATCAGATGTGCTCCAACATTAGGCATGTTCAAATCAAGACTGAAAACACATCTGTTTAGCTGTGCCTTTACTGAATGAGCACTGTGCTACGTCTGACAGATCACACTGTTATGTCTTTCTTTTCTTTTTCATTTCTTTAAAACTAGTTTAAATACATTTTAATCAGTTTTTATCTGATTTTAATCACTTTTATTATTTGTTTTTATGTTTTTATACTTGTCTCTTTTATTCCTGTTTATGTAAATCACTTTGAATTGCCACTGTGTATGAAATGTGCTATATAAATAAACATGCCTTGCCTTGCCTTTTTGGGGGGGATCTCACCCTTTAAAATCAGGATAAGGGTGCAGCAACATTGATAGAATTCCATATCACTTTTTCACTAAAAGGGAGGCACCCTGATCATAACATCATGCCAATTGTATTGTATCGCAACAATGTTTCAGTTGCTGGTTGCTCCTCACACGTGCTCCTCCTAGGAGACTGACTTGACAGGTGTGTATGTTTTTATAGATGGCAAACCTGCTTGTTAATCTGAATAGACTTCAGTGTATTTCCACAATAGGCTGAGAGCTCTTGTGTAGGCAGGGGTGGAAAAACATCAGCATCATCAGTTCATTGAACACCCTTTGTTATGTACTAGTAAGTCAGGTTTTTGAGATTTGCGTCACGTTTAAGACAAATGTTTGCATACGGGTACCATTATTTGACCTTAATCTGGTGTGAATGCCAGGATTGCATATTTGAGGCTTTCAGCTCTCTTTTTATCTTTCCTCTCACATTCCAGTGTGCAGTTAGAAACAGATAAGCCCTCAGATTTCCCAGTTGGTGGAGCTACACAGAGCAGCATATAGATTATCAATATGAAAACACTTTGTGCTGGAAAGTTCAGAACTTTAATAGATAATTAATGCTATTCAGCCAAGTTTTGCCTTTTCAAACCATTAGTTTTTTTTTTTGAGCTAATTAAACATTATTAAAAACGTCATGAAAATAATACTTTGATGTCTGCCATTTACTCACAATTATGTTCTTCTAAATCTATACAAAATCTATTAATGTTCTAATTATGTTCACTGATCAATATTTATCCAGGATAGAAAGTCTAAATTAAACCTGCTCATCATATTAATCAATTGTGTCTTTTCTGAATTCTCTTCTGGATGGATGTGCTTTTTACAAGGATTTTAAACTATCAGAGTTTTGGATAAATAGACTTTCAATAATCTCTCAGATTTCATCAGAACTATCTTGATTTTTCCTTTGAAGATAAACAAGGGTCTTATGTGTTTGGAACAATAGAGTGAGTAAAGTGACAGAATTGTCATTTTTAGAGGAACTTTTTTCTTTTGGCATCCCTCAAACTCTCCCATTTTAGTTTTAAATGTTCTTCACAAACTTAAAGCTATCATTGTAAAAGGCCACTTTTGAGAATGTTGTGATATATCCACTTATATGTGATATATGCTGTCCATTTATGTAGAGACCTTGATTATTCTAACTATTCAATGACTTGACTTTGTAATTTGTATTAGATTATACATATTGGAATGCCAGTGTTTTTCCACGTATGAATCCCTGATACAGGGTGTCCTCAGGGTCTTAAAAAGTATTAAAAGTTTATAAATCAATGTAGAGAAATTTTGTATATGCAAATGTATGCTAAAGTTTGCCTGAATTAAATCTGAGAACATCCGGATGCCGTGTAGTTTGTGAAATCAATAAAATCCTGCTAGATTTAACATCATGCTGCTTTGTTTAATGCAGTAACCAAGGCAACACCATTATTTCTGCAGCTAGATATGCACCAACCTGCTGAATTAGTTAGATTTAATAGATTTTTATTCAGTATGTGAATAATGTTTAAGTTTTGGAATAATTTCTTACATTAATATTTAGTAAATAAACTGTAAGTTAAAATCTCGCCAGTGTTTCTGGTTTAAAGGGGTTATAAGGTCTTAAAATGTATGGAAAGTGTCTTAAAAAAGGTCTTAAAAGGTAATGAATTTCACTCTCGGATTCCTGTATACTGTATACTCTGTGATAGCCTATATGACATGTCTATTGTGCCCTATTAGAATAACACTACACAATATTTTAGGTGTCGATAAATGTTCAGTATGGTTGTCAAAAGATAAAGTATTTTAACTGTGATTAATAAGACTTTTTTTGTTTGAATAATTTGATTAATTGCATACTTATTATGAAATTTAGTTTCACCATTTACCTTTAATACGTTTATTTTGTCATTTTGCTCAAGTGTGCTTTAGTATTTTATTTAGAGCTGTTTGCATTAAAATTTTAACATGCTAAGAATTAAAAACATGTACAGCCATAATATTATTACTTCAGTGTTTTAGCAATTGCTGAATAAAGTCATCCATTCATCCATTCAAGTCATACAGACAGAAAAGACACACTGGTCAATAGGGTTACATTAGATCACTACACATTTTTTTCTTTTTAAGTAGGAAAATGAAGTTACAATTTAAGCTTTAACTTGTTAAATATAATTTTTAAAAATATCTTTGTTTAACTGAAATTTGGATTGCAATGTTGGGTGTTTACAAACTGCATACTTATCACTTCTTAAAGGCCAAAGGTCAATTTAGAAGAGGTTTAGAAGAATGAAACCGCTTCATAAATAGAGCATTTAAATGGTAGCTTGTACTTCTCACTGTAAGTTATATAGTTGTGCATCCTTGATATTTCTAATGATATATAGCTTGTTGATATGCTGTTGCATGTTCCCAGCAAGCATTTTTTGGTTTAAAAGACGTCTATTAGACGTCTAAACATAGCCTAGATGTCTAGGCTAAATCACGGGGCTATTAATAGCCGGTCTGATGACGAGCTAATTCAAGGCTACAGTCAGGCTATGAAAATAACATATATATATTTAAAAACCCAAACACTTTATAACTGCTATTTACTTTCCTTAATTGAAGGAATAGCATACATATCACAAGGTATTTTGCCAAAAAAGACATTAACCATATTTAAGGTTTTTTGGGCTAGAGATGGGTTACGCATAGCCGGACTAGATTGTGTCTATACTTCACCGAGAAAGTGAAAGTATGGCTATTACTTGCAGGTACCTCATAAACGTTATTGACTTTGCTTACATGATGAAGTATTATACATATCATAAGCTTTATTTTACAAAAAAACAACATGCAACCAAATTTAAGGTTATTCGGACTAAAATTGGGTTACACGTAGCCAGACTAGATCTGGTCTATGCTTCACCTAGATGGTGAAATGACGGCTATTGCTTGCTGGGTTCACTCTCACCATATGACAAAAAATGATATAATTAGTATTGACATAATTTCAAATGCAGTAATTGATCAAACATTTCTTTCTCTTCCATGGACACATTTGTTATAAAATTGTTGTATTATAAAATATATTTTTTTTACGTTTTTACGCCAAATGTCAAAACTCTTCTATGGCATGACTGTCTCAAGTGTAGTTTAACTCTTATAGATGGAAAAATAAAACTACTAAATCATTAACAACTACCTCAGACCCATTTTACAAGTAGCTATTTTAGTAATATTTGTTTTTCATCATTATATTTCTACATTTTGTCACTGAAAAACATCCTCTTGTTTGACACTATATGCTAATGTTAAATCGGGCAATTCCACTGAAGATTTAATTAGTTGAAGGACCCAGGGCTTAGGCTAATCTAATCCGGCACCTCATTCTACTGATCCCCCTCCTCACCCGTTCGCTGTTCACTTTCACTTTCTTCAACGACTCACCATTACCAACTTTCTTCACTTTTTGTCTTGCGACACCCCAGTCCCACTCACTTCTTCTGCGACACCCCTCCACCATCCACCGCACCAACCCCCGCCTCTCCACCCAGCTCTCCACTTTCGTGTGCGACACCTCTCCATCTTCCCATCCTCGGGTAACATGCCGGATCCTTTACCCCGATCTGTTCCGGGACCTCGCAATTCACAAATTAAGCACTGGAAGGATCCCATTCATGATCATGTGGCTGAAGCTCCCTGTTAGTCCCATGATGTTGTGCACCTAAGTTTTTGTCTCAGACTTTTTCACATATTTCACTTTTTTGGAATCCCTATACTATTAAGTTTGGTTGCCCTTATTTGTGACACCCCTATTTATTGAAAATGTACAACATGTTCAATAATTCATGGAGAAAAAAATATTATTCAAAATTTCATATAAAATAGATAGTACTATATGAAGATAATTGGCCAAGATTGAAGATAAATCCCTCTCAAACTGGTTGTTTATTTTAATGAATTGTTGAATATTTGCTACTGTATATCGCACCACAGGACATATTTATGGCACAGTTTAGTGAAAACAGTAAAACAATTGGTAAAGTTAATGTCTTCAAACTACAAAAATGTGTATTTGTTCTTTAAAAATGATGTTTAACTGTTTATGCCCATATAAAGATTTGTATTTTGATTTTGTGTTTACATGGCAAGACTACAAATGGCATATTTTGTTCAAAAATACTTTTTATCACCTGAAACAAGATCTCTCTTGACAATGCACTATATATCATGATAGACACCAGATTTACTTCATCATGGTCTGATTGGGTAACATTTTAGCCATTTAGGTAAAAAAAATGCTACTTCCTGATTTTGTAATGTGTTTTATGATGTGTAAATTTGGAGTGATTGAGTCACTGACGCAGCTGCTGACATCATCACCCAGGCAGAGGAAATGTGCACAGACATGCTGTCTGGATGAACCAAAAGGCTATGATCTCAGCTTGGGGTTTCAATGCTATTGTTTCTACACAGTAGCTTGGTTTCTATGTTGTATGACGGTCTTGATTACTAATTGCTTGGTGTTTATCAGGAGACCACAGAATTTAGGATTTATCTAAGTCTGTAAACCAAGATACACAAACGTTCAGGCTTTTGCTGTCCTCAACAAAATACATTGCCAATACTATTGTGAACATACATTAATATTTAAAAGTACTGATAAAAATTGTACCAGGGCTGCACAATATATTATTTCAGCATTGATATTGCAATGTATACATCCACAATATCCAGTCAGGATTATAGTTGATCAGAGACAATAGTTTGTCATTGTGAAAGTTTATCTTGTCGATGTCAAGACCTGTAATTATTAAGCATTTCAAAAGAGTTTAAATGCACAAGAAAGTATAATGTTTGTCTATTCTAGCAAAGATTATTTATATTTAATTATCTATCCAATAAAGGCTATAAGATGACATTTGATCATTCAAGTTCTGTATCTGAATACTCACTCAAAAAATACTTTTGATGCTTGTTCAAAGAACTTTTGAAACAACAATTTTTGAGTTATTTTGGGACAACTTAATAATTTTATGTTCAATCTACTTTAATTTGTAAAATATAGTAAGTTAACTTAATTCTTTATTGTTTTCCCAACACAAATCGATTGTGTGGCATTTTTTACAGTGATCCACGACTCCTCAAAAAAACAAAAACAGAAAAGCACAGTTTATTTAAAGGGCACATATTTTACCCCTTTTTCAAGATTTAAGATGAGTCTTTTGTGTCTCCAGAATGTGTCTGTAAAGTTTCAGCTCAAAACACCCATTAGATTATTTATTATACTTTTCAGAATATTGGATGTTCTGTTCTGAACACAATATACTGTAGCAGTTTTTGTTGCCTGTCCTTTTAATGCTAGTTCTCGCTGCCCTCTATTCCCGCGTGTGTGTCAGAGTGTGCCTCAATCTTTGCCTCGGCTGTGTCAGATAAACAGCACAGTTACAGACATGAAGGAAGCAGATCTCTTGTGACGTTTGTGAGAAATACTTCAGTATGAACTTTCCCAATGAATATTATTTGATGTATTTGTTGTGGAGTTAATTCAAGCCTTTCTGCAATGATTAGTCACACATAATGTCGTTACAAACTTCATGCACAGCGTGCGTATTTAACTTTGCACTGTTTTTGCACAGCAAATGCAACAGGATACACGTAAATGTACAAAATAAAACTGATTTAACGTCCACATTGAAGCGTCTTTTTTATTATTGTACTGACATGCAGCTGTGGTGATAAAGACGGTAAAATCGCAGTAATTCATTACACGTATACGCTGTTTTAAAAACGTTTTAAACTTGTAAAACGTATTCTAGATCACATTTGATGATGATTGATGATCACAGAGAGCTGAACAGATCTTTTAATCTCAGTTGCTTTGCACACATCCTGTCTTGTTGATATTATCATACGTGTTACTATGGAGACATGTTAATACGCAGCTGTCAATCAATTCGGTGGGTGGGGAAAACTGCACTTCTACGCCACATTGCGGTGTGCCTTAAAATGGGAGGGATTTGGATCCTATTTTATTGTCACAAAAAAGCTCACAAAGATGATTTTCATAGATCATAGGTGCCCTTTAATTCGTATTATTGCTCTGTTTTATCTATGCTTGTAATTTGTTTATTATATTTTGTGCATCAATCAATGTAAAGCTAAAAAAAAAGCTATTTTAAAGTAATCTGGTTTAATTGTATTTATGTTGCAAAATGTATTGCAGAAAAACATAAATGTTTTTTTTTTCCAGTATCGTGCAGCCCGAAAATGCACCATACATTTTTGCTTGCTGTTGTATGTATGCTTTTTTGTGCAGTTAGCTTAGCCATGCTAATTTAAAAACTGACTAAAAACATGTGAGCAAAATGTTAGAATATGCTAGAAGCATGCTAGCAGTCAATATATTAATTTATCTGTCATCCTTGAATGCTGAGCTGAGCATGACTCTGTTTATCACTCACAATGGCAAATCAATGAATTTCCATCAAAATGCTACAATAAAAAGTACAGAGATACATTTGAGGCATAATTGCCTTTCCTTTCACAGCTGAGAATGTTTTTGCGTCTTAATGTAGCTATAACTCAATATGCAATATCCACACCAGAAGAATCTGACATTAAGGATAAACTAAAGCATGTGAACTTCATCAGCTAAAGTCTCTTGCAGGTTTGGATAATAGTATTTGGGAAAGTCTGTGGTTGCAGTAATGCAGACACTCATTATACATCCTTTATGGACATGTTTAATTTGTTTCACTTTCATATGCAATATAAATATATAGAATATGCTGCCGATCTCTTTATTCATAATTGATCCATGGTTTTGCCACAAATAAAACATAAAACGTGGTTAGACTGTTGTAGTTAAGCCATGGTAATCACAATTCACATATCACATTAAATGTCATCACACAAACTGTAGTTGTTAATTAATGCACCAAAATTCAAATTGCTATACAGTAGCATGTATGTATATGTACTGTATGCATGCATCTGAAAGGCTAAATATGCTAAGCAATCATTTAAAACTAGCAGTGTGCTACTACAAAACATGTTAGTACATGATAACAACTTAACCCATAAAACAAATATACACTAGATGCATTTGATTTTTAAAGAGCATTTAGAGGTCTAAAAAATATCTGCTGTAATGTTACAAAGATCGGATAAACGTATTTGACTGTTTCCCAACAGTCTAAATTACAAACATCTTAAAGACTTCTTCTAGACATCTATTTAACATCCAACCGCATACATGTCTCTGCGATGTAGGTGCTATCAGAGAATAAATGCCAAACTATGCCAGCTACATGGTAATATATGCTAAGAATGCGCTAATCTATTCTAGCTACATTATGAAACAATGTAGCTACGTGTTAAAAAACAGCTAAAACTATACTGACAAAAAAAAACAGGTAAGCTGGACAGTCTGGATGTAGCTCAGCCAATGTTTTGCTTTGCTGGTTTTGCTTGCTTTTTACATGCTTTTTACATAAGTAAAAAATAAGTACATAAGTAGTCCTGGCTATCTGGTGTTCATCTGGACTTATCTGGTCTCCCGTTTGCCAAAACCAGCTAAGACCTTCTTGACCAAATGGAACCAGCTTTGACCATGCTGGAAGATCAGCTAAAACCAACCTGTCCAGCTTAAACAGTGGCCAGACTAGACTTTAGGCCTGCAAAATTTTGTCATACAGCGATGCGAAAAGGGACGAGGTAAATGTTACGGATTCTTATTTCATTCATTCATTCATTCATTCATTCATTCATTCATTTTCTTTTCATCTTAGTCCCTTTATTAATCCAGGGTCGTCACAGCAGAATGAACCGCCAACTTATCCAGCACGTTTTTACACAGCGGATGCCCTTCCAGTTGCAACCCATCTCTGGGAAACATCCACACACACTCATTCACACTCATACACTACGGACAATTTCGCCTACCCAATTCACCTGTACCGCATGTCTTTGGACTGTGGGGGAAACAAGAGCACCCGTAGGAAACCCACGCGAACGCAAGGAGAACATACAAACTCCACACAGTAACACCAACTGACCCAGCCGAGGCTTGAACCAGCGACCTTCTTGCTGTGAGGCGACAGCACTACCTACTGCGCCACTGCGTCGCCCATTTCTATTATTATTATTATTATTATTGTTGTTATTATTATTATTATTGTTGTTGTTGTTCTTGTTAAGGGTGTTGTGTTGCTTTGGAGTTTATTAGTAATTGATGTTTCTTTTCTTTGAGGATAATTGAGCCTTGCACCAGCCGCAAATCAGGATTGTCGGCTTTATAAGCGAAAGCCGAGTGTGCATCTGGGTGGCTCTTTGTTTTCCAGCGCGTGTCTGACTGATCCTTCCTAGTTTTGCTCTATTAAGAGTATGACCCATACTTGTTGAGAATCTCTACGTATTTTGTCCTGATAAAGGCCAGAGAATTCTGTGCGCGTCTTGTGCAGCCGCTGCTGAGGAGCCATGCGGGTGTTGTTGTTTATTCAATTCTTTGTTGATCTATGCTTTATCTATTTTTTGTCTATGTTCTATGTATGACTAAGTTGTTTTTTTTGATTGAGTAACATTGTTTAATTATCTATATTTTTGTTGCCATTTTATTTTGATAAGGACACTTATTTTTTGGTCTCTAAATAAATAGAGAATTGTATTTTTTTGAGTTGCGTGTCCTTTTATGTTGCTTACCCCTCCCTAGCCGAGCCTTTAAAAATTGGGGTTCGTAACAGTAAAACAAAATGATAAAACAAATGATTGCTTCATATTTAAACATTTTGATCTTCTATTTAAACGTTTTGATCTTCTATTGTTCTCATGCATTTGAGTGATGCAAAATCGTAGATCAGAATTCACCGAACTAAAACTTTCGAATGCAGCAACATGCACAACTTGTCGCACGAGCTTGCATTTCTGATCTGCCTAGCCTGATCTCACAAGGAAACTTAACTATTTTATGTTTTGGCAGTTTAGTGGCACACATTTCACCAAATTCCCCCCCCCACCCCCATCATTGGGGATAAGCAAATCATATTAAATTGTACAAATGAGATTGTATGAATTCAGAAGAATT
>CAIGQZ010033112.1:1362535-1376416 GCA_903798205.1 Danio tinwini
ATAACCATTCTGTTACTGAACTGAAGCCAAAATGCTTAGGTCAAATAGTTTTTTTCTGCCTTTGTTTATAACATGTTATTTCTGTGCACTACATTTCAATATTTAACTTTTAGTAGCCTATATGATTATACTTAATTTATTTTGGTTCGCCATGTTTTTATACTAACTTAGAGACTAAACAAAGGTTTGCATACTTATAGGCGATGTAACATTTTCAGTGCTACAGGGAAATCCAAACCTCTTGAAGATTGTAAAAAGCCCCAGGTGTAGGGATAAGTCCAGGCCACATGCTCTCAAGGAGTTCCAGTACTTTCCGAGACTTCCCCGTGAGACTGTTGAACTATATTTAGCCCACTTTGACTCATTTAGTGGCTTAATTAGTCTGGAAGAAGACTAATCAGGACTGGTAATTCAGCTACACCACTTTGTTTAATAGTATGTTATGAAGCTATTTATTCTATTATAATCTTGACCGACCCTCATGACCTATTTAAGAGGAAGTTATCATTTCCTTATTTTACGCTGGTGTTTGCTTGTATAGTGGGTGAGGCTAGTGGCCGTGGGTGGCCATAAAGACTGTTTGAAGAAGCCAAACAGTAAAAGGTGCAGCTGAAAAAACAGGTTGAGTCTTTAAGTTTGGCTTGGTGTTCATAGAGTTTATTTGTCTTATCATAAATGTTGTATAATCATAAATATGGTTGAATATAATGCATTTTGAACATGTACTGCTTTTTGATCTTTATGAATTTTTCACATGTATTCTAATGCCTTTGTTCACTGAGATTGATAATAATTAATAGTAACCTGGAGAATTATTTATTTATTCTTTTATTCCCTCTTATTCTTCCTCTCAGTCTTTCTCCTTCTTTTTTCTCTCCATAATCTTTGCTATATACACACATTTTCCTCAACCAACTATTATTTACTGATATTTACTTATATTATTGCTATTTTTTTCCTTCTCTTCTTAATCAAACCTTTACAAACTGAAAACATTTACACGATTTAGAGATGTACATTTACCCGTAACACTAACAAACCTACACCTCACCTAATTACATATATTTATTCTCAGTTTTGTTTTATTTTAAACCTGCTGTTTGTACTTTTTCTTCGTTGAAAAGCAAATAAAAAACCCAGAGAAAAACTCTCTTTGTGTTCGCTGAGCAGCTGCGAGTGCTCGGAGCCACCAGGAAAGTCAAACAGAATAGCTCATCTGTGATTTACCATTTTCACTGAACACCATCAGACTCAAATAACATTCTAGAGCTGACCTGAATTTAACAAATTCCTCTTTAAATTATCATGAGATAATTATCATATTAATGCAAAAGGGAAATTACTAGCAATTAGTTTCCATGAATAGGGTTCAAATTGGTATGTCATTAGAGAGAGCTATTTGATACAATACTGTGCAAGCTAGCATTACAATTAGTTCATGAAAAAAAAGAACAAATCTAAAGAATTTTCAACTGTGTATGTACCAAAAATATATGTGTATAGAATTTTACCATGGTCAGAAAAAAACAGGACACTAAAGAAGCAATAGGAGATCTTGGAAAATGCTCACGTTAGCCTGATAGCAATGTAAGCCATGCCTGCTGAACACATAAACAAGCACTAGACAACACCACATAATATTCACCAGAGAGAAAACGTTATAGCATAGTTAGTTAGTAATTGCAATACCAAACTTACTAAACAACTCTGCTGAAAAAAACAGCATATGCTGGTAAGGTATGTTTTGATGCTGGTATGTTGGTCTTGCTGGTTTCAATGCTGGTCTTGATGCTGGTCTTGCTGGTTTTAATGCTGGTCTTGCTGGTCTCAATGCTGGTCCTGCTGGTCTCAATGCTGGTCAGGACCAGCACTCAGGCCAGCGAGACCAGCATTGAGACCAGCGCTGAAACCAGCAAAACCAGCATCGAGACCAGCAAAACCAGCATTGAAACCAGCAAGACCAACACTCAAGCCAGCAATACCATCATCAAAACCTTACCAGTATGCTGTTTTTTTTCAGCAGGGAAAAAGAAGGTAGGTTGTTGATGTTGTTCTCTGTCTGAATCGCGTCTGTGAATGTGCAGATTACATAATCCTTTATGCGTGAACACATATACAACTGCACATTTTGACAGGCAGGTAAACTGTAAAAAATGCTGCTTTCTGGACATCTTGAAGAAATTAAGTTAACATGTTAGTTTTTTTTATTACAATATGAAGTCAATTCAACATAAAACAATTAAGTTGTCCCCCCAAAAAACTCAAGAATTATGTTCTTTCAGCTCATTTTAAATACGTAGTTTGAAGTAGTGTTTAGCACAGCCTGTCGTAATGTTGGGACGGAATGTTATGATTGGACAAACCTATTGTGAAGAGACTTTCAACCAGAATAACCTTTTTTTTCTGAGGATACTCTCCTATTCCACCTTTAATTAAAATTATGTTAGACAGGTAATCACTGATTTGATTACAAAATAATCACATACATTTTTGTTCTTTTAAATAAGTTCAATATCTTTTAAAAACAATTCTATTATTTTTAATTTGAAATGTTTTTTTGGTTGTAAATCACTCCCAAAAACCATACAGTATTATTTAAAATGTAAAAACCTTATTTGTTAAAAAGTGTTCAAATGTTATGTAGAAAGTATTTACTTTATATATCACAGCTTTAGCCACGTGTGGATGCAACTATGATTCTAAAAGAGTTTCACAATATCTGTTTCAGTTCTGAGCTCTGCACAAAACATTTTTCGATTCCCGTTATCAAATTAAGAATTTCACAGCGTTGGCTGTCACTGTTATTTTTGACTGTTTGTTTGAGGAAGTGCACTTTAAATTCTGTTAAAATGAAGCAACCCTAACAGATCATCTATTAGTGTGATGGAGGTTACGAGTCCACTCACTTTCTGAGAAGACAAAGTACAATAACACAGTTATCCTCACATAAATGATCCCACTAGCTCTGTCAGATAGAATTAAAGGGATAGTTCACCCACAACTGAAAATTCTGTCATCATTTACTCACCCTTTACTTGTTGCAAACCCGCTTGACTTCCTTAATTTATTCATTCATTTTCTTTTCGGCTTAGCCTAGTCTTAGGCTAGTTTATGAATCAGGGGTCGCAACAGCGGAATAAACCAACAACTTATCAGGCATATGTTTTACGCAGCAGATGCCCTTCCACCTGCAATCCAGCACTGGGAAACACCCATACACTCTTGCATTCAAACACATACACTACGGACAATTCAGCTTACCCAATTCACCTATAGCGCATGTCTTTGGACTGCTGGGGAAACTGTAGCACCCAGAGGAATCCCACATGAACATGGGGAGAACATGCAAACTCCACACAGAAAGTGCCAACCAACCCAGCCGGCTCTCGAACCAGCGACCTTCTTGCTGTGAGGCGACAGTGCTAACCACTGCGCCACTGTGTTGCCTCTGCTTGACTTTCTTTTCAATGTTAAACACTAAAGAAAATATTCTGAAGAAAGCTGGAAACCTGTAATCATTGACATCCATATTTGTCTTTCCTACTAAGTAAATCAAAGGTTTTTAGCTTTCTTCAGAATATTTTCTGTAGTGTTTAACAGAAGAAAGAAAGCCACGTAAAACCACTTAAGGGTGAGTATTTTCATTTGGGGTGTACTATCCCTTTAAGAGTGTTTTGTGTCCAAAATAGAACAGCATTGTCTCGCAAATCTGGTATTCTCGATAAATGAAATCTGTGTCAAGTTCAAAACCCAATTTACTGGATTCAGCTGTGCCAGAGCTTAAAATGGAAAACTCATTAAGGCTGATGATATAAACAGTAGGCAACACTGTGCCCACAGAGACACACTGTTGGCATTTCCCCCTGTTAAGCTCAGCACTTAGTTAAGATCAAGTGATCAATCAGTCGGTAAACCAGTTCCACGTCATTGCTTAAAAAGCTTAATTTTAGCCTTCCCTTTCCAATGCTGCTGTCAATCTTTTTATGTATCTGGTCAAGTCAGGGTATGCTAGTTCCACCTGACTACTGAGTCATCATACCAATGACTGAATCAAAGATATATATTGTTCCTCGATCTACAGGTTTCCCTCCAGCTGTTATTTGAAAGCAACACTAAAAGCTTTTGCCTTTTGTGTGATGCCATTTCATGGCTCTCAAGATTTATCAATGTGCCAAAATGAGATGATTCACTGTCGCACTACTGGGCTTTCAGATCTGTCATGGACTGTAGAAAGAAATCAATTACAGGGTCATCATCACATATTTGTCATTCAGTCTTAGAGAGCATGATGATTACAACAAGTTGTTGCTGTGAATCAAAAATATTTTCATTCATTCATTCATTCATTTTCCTTTGGCTTAGTCCCTTTATTCATCAGGGGTCGCCACAGCGGAATGAACTGCCAACCTATCCAGCATATGTTTTACACAGCAGATGCCCTTTCAGCTGCAACCCAGTACTGGGAAGCAACTATACACATTCTTTCACACACATACACTATGGCCAATTCACCTGTAGCGCATGTCTTTGGACTGTGGGGGAAACCAGAGCACCCGGAGAAAACCCACGCCAACACGGGGAGAACATGCAAACTCCACAAAGAAACGCCAACTGACCCAGTCAATCCTCGAACCAGCGACCTAGTCATCCCAAATACACTTTTTTGTATAAAAAAAAATAAGTGAATGAGTATTAGATGAAAAATTCACAAATGTGACCATGGACCCCAAAACCAGTCATAAGTGTAATTTGTCTTTGGCATTGAGATTTAAACTGAATATCATATTTTCAGTGATGTGCTATAGACCATTTCAATGTGGTGATGTCATTGGTCCATGAACATTTACTGCTTGTTGTCAAACTACCATATAACTGTAACAAAAGTCAATTCAATCATATCTTAACATTTAAACCGATGTCATAACATTATTTATCAATATGTCGACATTTTGGGATTCTCGGTAAAACAGGAAATACGTTAGGACCATTGTTATTTTTTACATCCCTCAAAATGGACTATATGGTTTGTTAACATAGGACAATATTTGGAGGAGATACAGCTATTAGAAAATCTGGAATCTGAGGGTTTAAAAACATCTGACTATTGAGAAAATGACCTTTGAAGTTGGCTAAAATAAGTGTTTAGCGATGTGTATTACTAATCAAATTAGTTACAGTTTAAGTGTTCTATTTAGAGTAGGAAATTCACCAAATATCTTCAAGGAACATGATCTTTACTTTATATTGAAAGGTATTTTGGCATAAAATGATTTTCTATCACACAACTGGACTTTCAAATCTGTCATGGACTATATGAGAGATTAATCAGTTATAGGGTCATCACATATTTGTTAGCCAGTATTCAGCATGATTTAGTCAGACTGAGACAAATTTGAGAAATTTTAAAGGAGCCTTGTAATCCTCGGCTAAAACCTGTGGTATTTGACTGTTGGTTTGACATGTTCACCAACAGTTGCTTAATGCCTATTGTGATAAAATTTTCCCCAGAAGATTTCAAACGCTTTGTAACTTCAGCTGTGATGAGCATCAAACCAAAAATCCAAGAGTGGCTGACAAATATGTGATGACCCTGTAGCTGTTGATCGTTTTGAGGGATGTAAACAATAACAATGGTCCTAGCCTATTTGCTGCATTACATTTTTAATTTCCATTGCTTCCAAGAAAAGGTCCACATATTGATAAATAATGTTATGACAGCTGATTTAACATTAAGATATGATTAAGTTGTCTCTTGTTACAGTTGAAATGAAAAATGAAATAGTTTGACAACAAGCGGGAAACGTTCATGGGCCAGTGACATCACCACCAAAATGGTCATCATGACAAATTTGAAAGCCCAATAGTTTGACAGAAACTCATTTTATTTTTTATTAATTTTTTTTTCAAATAGTTGTATGGAGGTCTTGTGAAGTAAAACGATCTGTGTAAGTCTGTGTAAGAAATGGAAGATTATTTGCAATATTGTTAGCTTTAAAACCTGGTCAAACAGATATGGACACATATGTGAATGTAGTTTGCTTGTAGTCCTGATGACAACTAATCCCCCATTTTAGCATTTTATAAAAAGATCCTTACTTTTTTAGTTTTCTTAGTTTACTTTTTTAGATCCTTAGTTTTTTAAAGAATTAGGCATGTTAACTGTTAGTAAAAGAGTATGTTTTTTAAAACTGGGAATGGTACGTAAAATGTTTTATAATGTGGTTCCTAGTTATTTGGTGAACTATTTTAAAATGGTGAGGCAACAGCATTCATACAGTACTAGGGGTTGGGATTTTAATATTTGTTTATTTAAATTTAGAAGTCTAGTGGGTAAAAATATGTTTTTATATACAAGTGCAATCATGTGGAACAAATGATCAAAACCGATCAAGGAAATAAAGACTTAAGGAGGTTTAAAAAAGCTATCAAATGATGGTTGTTAGATGAGGATAATTAGTTTGCATGGTGGATGAGGATGTTTTATTTTATATGTTATTGCTGGATAAGTTGGCGGTTCATTCCGCTGTGGTGACCCCTGATTAATAGAGTGACTAAGCCAAAAAGACAAATGAATGAATGAAGGAATAAATGTATTTGTGAAATACTTTGTTCCTGTTTTAGAATGTGGAGGTACTGTAAGTTTTATGCATCATCTGTATTTTGAAGCCATACTTTGTTTTATTTAACATCGAGGACCACAATGTAAACAAGCCCAGGGCTTTACTGTGTTTTTATCCTCAACAGTTTTTTTTTTCAAAATGTATGGGATACTTGTAATTTTGTACAGCTTGTCTAAAATCTGCCAAATTTAATTAAATTTAATTTAATACTATATAACAAACTCACTTTAAAGCAAGTTATTTCACTTAGTGGCCATCTTTGAAATACCTCTCGGGCATTCTGTTTGAATGAGAAAAAACATCAAATTCTCCAAAATTGCATGCTAAACTTTCGATTGAATTTCATATTAGGAATCACCAATAACATTAAACAACGACTGTGTCTTTAGTTTCGTTTCTAAACGTTTGAATCACACAAAATCTGCAGAAACACATATCTGGACTGAGCTCCTCCCCCAGACAATCATATTCTACAGTCTTTGTTTGTAATCTTATCCTATCTGTTTGGTTACAATGGTAATTTCAGTTAGGACCAGGTTTAAGGCAAAAGCTATTGCAGAACACAATTCCCTAAGTGCATTATCTTAGCTTAACTGCAAAAAAACGTCCTAACTTGACAAAAAAAATCCTAAATTTTGGCTTTCTCTCAATATGCATTCTTCAGCGTTCTTGCGTCTTCATGTTCTTGTGTAACGTCATCATCAACCATCAAAGTTCAGTTCCAAAACTCAAGACCACAAGAACGGAGGACGCGTGAAAGTTCCCGTATGTGTTCTTGGTATCGAGGATGCACCGATGCAGACTTGATCACCGAATTCGCTCGAGAAGTCATTGCGGCTGAATAAAGGAGGTGGTAAGCGCAGCATTTTATATAGATTTATTATTAATGTTCAGAGATATAACTCATTTATCTCAGGAGTTTCCCTAAATGAGATGAAAGAACGCAGCATCTCATTTTTCACAGGACACATTCTTTGTTCTTGCGGTCTCCTCAGTTGATTCTTCCAAGGCAAGAACGTTCTCCACAAGAACGCAAGTTCATTCTCATTCTTGGAATTGAGAAACAGCCGCTGTCTTAACCTGAGGGGAAACCAACAGGCGTTCAAAATGATTGAAAGCTAACAGCAAAAAGCACTTATATTTGTGCTGCCCAATAATAGCATGGCATTTATTGATGATTGAAAATAGAAGGATGGTTAATGGTAGAATGAATCTTGGAGGACCCTGAAGACAAAGCACATATAAGTAATTACAGACTCCACTATGGCATAGTACCTTAAAGATATGCAATTGCACCTGTAAGGTACAAAAGTGTACCTTTTTGATGAGCCACAATGCCAGTCACATGTTATCATGGGACTAGACAAAACTCTGTCAAGTGTATCTATATCAGAGATGCCCAAACTAGGGCCCTCGTGCCAAATGTGGCCTATTCTAACCTTTGATTTAGCCCACCATCCCAGAGGGAGAATGTTGGGAAGGTGGTTGGGGCAATTGTCTTTTGACAGAGATTGTCATTTTGAATTTAATGTAACCTTTTGTTTGTTTGTTTGTTTGTAATTTGTTTTGTAAATGACTTTTTAAAATATAAATACTGTATAAATACCATTGGCGAACAGATCAAGGCAAAGGCAGGTGCAGCTTATTGTATTCCGCATTGAACTCCATTATATTAATTATATTAATGTGTTTGTTTATGATTTTACTTTAATACATACATTATACGTTTTATTTAGCATATTCTACGTTAGTTAATATAATTTAAAGAAATGTTTTTTTTAGTTATTTTTAAATATTAGTAAACAAGATTACTCATGAAAACTTTGATGTAATGCACTTTGGTTTTTTACCCTGGCCCACATGCCTTAATCAAGTTTAATTTGTGGCCCTTCATAAGAAAACGTTTGGGCACCCCTGATCTATATGAAGAAACTGCATGATGCTTTTTGTTCAAAATGTCCCTTTTTTGTGTTCATTGAACAAAAGAATAGATGCTCATGTAGAATGACATGAAAGCAAATAAAGCAGGCTTTCATAGAGATTCTGCAGAAGATTTTTGTCATGTTGATCACAGTGTGGTAAAGACATGCTCTACCAATTAAGCTGTGGTAGCAGCAAAGAAGGAAGAGAGTGATGGTGACGACAAGGCCAGCTGAGAGAAGACAGGAAATGTGGCTCAGCTAAAGTGACTTGCCATTTCCTGGTTGCTTGACAGAAGTACAAACAGCAAGAGAGCAGAAAAGAGCCAAGCAGTGATCCTCACGATGGATCCTGAATGATTCAAAGGCTTACAGCGTGGACACATTGTGGACATTTACAACCAGCTTGGTGGGGGCTTAGCAAAGACAGGGGTAACAGGAGCCCCTCCACCCAATCACCTGCCATGAGACATGGACTTGCCCCTAAATGAACAGCAATTGGTAAAGTTATTTTTCTTTTCCACCGATTTTGTTATTTTACTGTTGCTTTCTGCTAGAGTGCACATTGCTCTAGTAGTCCAGAAGCTCTTGCATTTGCTCTAGAGGTGTGTGTGTGTGTGTGTGTGTGTACATTTCAGAGAATGTTTTATGAAGCTGCTGACAGCCCAACTTCCCCTATAGGAGTGGGTGGATCAAGCCGCATCATTTAAGCTAAGCATAGCTGCTCGCTCTTTGAAATGTTTTCCACCAGCCTCTTTCCAGTGACATGTCACATGTGAAGGTTTGTTCATGATACACATGTTCTTGCTTGTGACTCATTCTTGGCAGAACTTAAAGTAAAGGTTATTGTGATCTCTTTATCAGAAATCACAATATGATTCACAAGGTACAATTTTTCTGCGTATTTGTAACAATTTATCATTGAATTACCTAGAAAGTCTATGTGATCTGTTTAATTAGGCCTCCTGTGTGAGATATCATGAGTCCTGTAGTATGCTGGCATGTAAATGGCTGGTGGTTTAAGAACTTCTGAGAAGTCCACATGTGCATTCAAGTTTTTTTCTTCACTCACAGCTAGTGTTGTCAAAAGTATTGATATATTGATAAAAATCTACACTAAAATATTTAAAATGATGCAATTTTGCTTTTAGTTAGTATCAATACTTGCTTTTCTCTCGCGCCCTCTCTCCTCTCACCTGCAGAGAGATCTTAACACTTTTGTTTTAAACAGAAAATAAGATGAGATTGCACTAATTTAGTTGTATGTATTGTTTTTTTGGACTCTATATGGTTTATTTTTTCTTTTTTTCCTTAGTTTGCATACTTTTAATGCAGATTTTTTTTGTGGTATCGAAAACTGCATCGAATATTGATATTTTTCAAGGTATTATATCAAAGTTCCAGAATCGTGACTGACAACAATTGTGATTTCTACACTGTTAAAAGTGCTACTTTACTTTAAAAAGTGAGTAAACACATTGTAACTGTTAAGTTGACAACTTCATTTTTATAATTATGCAGACAGTTAAAGGTGCAGGTGGTGATTTGTTTTCAGAAACATTTTTGTTGTGCTGGTTGAAAGTCTCTTTACATTCCAATAGTACTGATTAAAGTAAATGATCTAAATGTATTTCAATGTATTTTTATATGCTGGGTAAGGCATAAGACTGTTCATCCAATGTTCATCCAATTAAATATTGGCGGGATGACATTTCCCATAATTCTGATAAGTAGCCCAAACACACAGTGTTCATGCACATGAGAGAGAGACTTTAACTTTAAACTTTAAAATCCTGAATCAATATTGGAGTTACTTTTGCACGCTGGAGGAAGGACGACACCATGGCTGAAGTATTTCTTTTAGACAGGTAATGTTGTGAATGAATGGGTTATATGCACAGAAGTGTTGTTCAGCCACTGAAATCTTCCGGTGAAAGATTGATGTGACTATTTTCAGTTTCATAAAGGACAGATAATACTGTTTTTTTTTAATTTAGTTTAACAACAAAATATCAGTAAATAGAGTTATTCCACCTAGCCTGGTTCATTTATGAACAATGGCAACCTGTGACGCACTCCCTATATTGTTTACTATGTTACTCTGAATATTCGGTCTGAAACAGCATGTTAGTATGGCTTAGTAATAAGTGTAATTCCTGCACCCCGCTGACCAACCACTAAGCACACCGTGGTCGCTTTAGGACAAAGCGCATGAGAGAGTGAGATCAGCGATCCTTGCATGCATGAAATATTGCACATTATGACAAGTTTTGCTTGCTACACAACTGAAAATGTGCTAGATATAATACAATTTTTTTTGTTGGGAATTGTAGTATAGTCTAGTAGATTGTCTACTGCCATCTTTAATTTGCACATTCTTCAGGAGGCATGGCTTTGGACGTCAGGGGTGGGACTGTGTTTCAAAGATATTATGCTAACTGGTTAGCATTTTGGCAGATCACCTGCTGCACCTTCATTTGCAACGGTTTTACTCGTTATTTTTTTTTGTGAATTTTTAAATCTTTTTTTACAGTGCAACAAAATGATTTGAAGACTGATAATGTTAATCCTTGCAGACAAATGTGCAAAGGTGGTAACCTGTTTCTCAGAGAAACCAATAAAACTGCAGATAAATATTGGTTTGTGGGAAATATAGTGACGTATGTCAGACAGTTGACAGTTAGGGAAACAACTGCTTGTACCTGCGGCTGTGTGACTTTGGGTTTGCTTTATACATTATTTAAGGTGCAAATTTGTACCTTGGAATAATATGCAAACATAACTTAATACTATGACCTTTTTAATGCATTAATAAAAATGGCGCTTTGATAGAAGGCTGCTCCAGGGATTGTTGCACCCCTCATGATATAAGCAAACCACATTTGTTCAGATTTTCTCATTTATCAATGAAATATATATGCAAGTGCTTCTTGTTTTAGTCCTACTGGCAAAACCATGGATGTTACTCTTCTGTTTGCATGGGGAGTTTGCACTGTATCCATTGTTAAACCTGCACAACTTTGCATGCGCTGTAGTTTCCTGTTGTTTTAACACCAGTGTGTGCATGCTCTGATTTTGGAGATAGCGTCCAGTCATGCTTTAGTTACTACACTTGCGCAAAACTACATCATTTCGAAGTTAACTAGTTTGTGGTGGGTTGCTTAAGGAACTCTAGATTAGATAAATGCAGGGATGTCCAGTTCTGCTGCCGGAGGTCCAACGTCCTATAGAAATTTGTTCTTTAAAGCAAATTTGACTGGAAGATTCTAGTTTCTATGAAAACACTGATTAGCTGATTCAGATGTGTTTAAATAGGGTAAGAGCCGGCCTTCAAGGAACATGTCTGGACGTCCTTGGAAAGATTAATTGGTCCAAATTTTAACGTCTGCATTCTTGAGATGTGATTTCTTAACAAATCATTTTCTGAGTCTGATTTCTTTTAGGGAATCAAATCTTTCAAGTTGATAAAACTGCTCTAATAATTTTTCTTATTCAGTTTAACTCTATGATTGGGTTGTAGTGGTCAATAGTTCACTGGAGGTGAAGGTTATCCATAAAGAACTTGTGAAGAAGCCTGTATGTGACTTGGAGGTATCATAGAAGACTAGAAATATAGTGCAGAAGCTAATTATGTACATCAATTATATTTTTGTTTGGAACAGTAGATTAACTGTTCTTAAAGATGACATAGGATGAAAATCTGGATATAGGCATATCTGAATAATAAGAGTTCAGTCGATGGAAATGACATACCCATGAACCCCAAAACACCATTTTTCCTCATAATAATGTAAATCCCATTAGTGTTATTTTTCCGATTATATGACTGTATTATGCCAGTGTGTTAACAAAGAAGTGTCAAGAGTCATGAAATGATTATTTCCAGACATCAACTATATTTTCCCCTGTTTAGTTCGAGGCTTTTTAATGCAGGTTACAGTTTCACTTTCAGAAAAGCAGGTTAAGCTAAACAAGTCAGCACTCACAATGAGAATTACCCCATTACTGGGTGGTGTAATATTATAATGTTATTACTCATATATTAAGATGTCATTTAAATGACTAAAATAGCCTATATATTGACAGTAATCAACAATAGTGAATATCACACTGAATATATATGATGCGATGACAAAAAAAAAAAAGCATTGTTTAGTCGTATAATTTATAGTTGAAATATGAGAACTACTCCAATCAAGTTTAAACATTCACCAGTTGGATAAAACATCCACATTTGATCATGCGTTCTGGATCAGCTGTCAGATACTGATGCGACCCGAATGCTTCACTTATTTCCCCAGCATTTCGTAGTTATAAGAAGTATACCTTCTTTCACTTATTATGACTTTATTTATTTATTATAACTACTAATTCTGTAAATGAAAGTAAAAGTCATTGGCGAGAAAGTTTGAACATGAGCAGTGCATGAATACAGGCATTATATACTGTAGCTGGTAAATTTGACCCGCTCTGGTGCTTATAGGTATAAATGCCCTGCTTTTGTGCTGATTTTATCTAACTGCTTTTTAACATTTTGAAATTGTAAATGAGACAACTTTAGTAAAATTCAATGACTGGGAGGCTTGTTTTATTGAAGGTCAGATATGTACATTTGAAAAACAGTGACAGGTAGAATTTACCCCATGGCGGTTTAGTTTTGATGCATGTTTATAGCTCTTACTTGAGTTTTTTTGTGAATGAAAGGATGCTAATAAACTTTATACACTCATCTGTTTACGCACAGATTGTTAATAATTCCTGGCTTTGATTTTTATATATGTTAAACCTTTTGTCGAATATAATAATTATAACTTAACCAATATTTCTTTTACAACAACTCAGGAGAAAAATAGGTTGCTCACACACACACACCTTCTAGCTAAAATAAATCTCTCCACCACTTCAGTTGAAAATATTGTCTTTTGATGCCTTGAGACACAGAACCAAAGTCCATATTTTCTAATTTTGACTAATACGTTTTTTTTTTTTCATTTTGATTGTGAACATTATATTATATATTTTTATTTTACTTGAAGATGGACAACAAAAGCTTTTCAATTCTAAGGAGATAACATTTTTCAATGTCAAAATTAAAAATTAAAAGTTATTGTGATTTAATTTTGCTCAAATGTGGAAGAATGGTATATGTCCAGTTAGTGTGGAATAACAGTATACTAATAACAGTAACTCCAATTCATCATATCACTTTAAGCCACTAAAGATCTGATTCCTTTATCTTAGTTTTAATACAGTAACAACAAAACCTCTGGATAATATTAAGCATTTCTTTCTAGTTTATTATTATTATTATTATTATTATTATTATTATTATTATTATTATT
>CAIGQZ010033112.1:1459532-1482882 GCA_903798205.1 Danio tinwini
TAGATAGATAGATAGATAGATAGATAGATAGATAGATAGATAGATAGGTAGGTAGGTAGGTAGGTAGGTAGGTAGGTAGGTAGGTAGGTAGGTAGGTAGGTAGGTAGGTAGGTAGGTAGGTACTGTAGATTGATATACATTATATGAATCTATATAATATATATAATAATATATCATTTAATTCTTTTGAGAATTATGCGTAATTTCTGTACAAATAATCCTTTATGATAAAAATTCTCAGAGAATGTGCAGGATGATTGCGAAAATAACATCAAATCTCTTTTATTAAATATGATTTTTCTACATGATAAAAATAAAGACGATGGTAATGTATTAGTATAGTACAGTACTTTGTAAACTACAAATAGTTCATGATGTCATAATAGTGGAATGCATGCAGTTGTCAAAGAATTTACGAAAAGCTTTTTAAAATAGTTTTAGCTGGAGAATAGCCTGTCTCACCCCAGGACACAGTTCACTTTCTCAAACATATTCTATTTTAACTACCCTTGTGCTCTTAAATACCAGTTTTTTAAATATCTGTATAGTTTTTTATAGTCATATTTTACAATAAGGTTACGTTAGTTCATGTTTATTCTAACATGAACATACAATTAATTCTACATAATGACATTAACTAATGGAACCGTATTGTAAGGCCTGATTGTTTTTATTCATATTTTCAATAAGCTACATTTTATTTATTTATTTAGTTATTTAGTTAGTTAGTTAGTTAGTTAGTTAGTTAGTTACTTAGTTAGTTAGTTACTTAGTTAGTTAGTTAGTTAGTTAGTTAGTTAGTTAGGTCATTGTTTTCTTTATATACTTTCTATAATTTTACATCAGAGTTCGTTTATTTCAGTTAGTATTTTTGTAAGTTATCTGAAATGGAAGATGTTGTACATTTTGTAAATAAATTTTTACTTCTTATATTGATGTTTAATTCTTATTTCAGCTTTATTTCTATTAACAAAAAAGTTTTTGCTTAACAATAACAACAATCATGAATATGAAAACTATAATCATCTGATGGTACAGCCTGAATGTTAATGCAGTGTCAGTCACATAGTTGGAGGGTGAGGATCCTGCTGCGTGTGTGTCTGTGTTTGTGTGTGTGTGTGAAGTGCTGTTCTTGCATAAACGCGTCATCTTGCCTGTAGTCTTGCTGAGTGTTTCTAGAGTTTTGCATGTCTCGCCCGGTTGTGGTGCTGTGGGTGGAACTCATGGTGTTTGTTTCGTATGGTGGTGTATGGTGGGATTTTTGTGGTGAAGGGGTGGTAAATATTTCACGTTTAAAAGTGAGAAAACTGATTTACTGTTGGATGTTTTGAACTGTTTCTTTTCTTTAACAGTACTTTGTATTTAGGCCATGTTTTTCATAAGATCCTGCACTTCAAGGAGAAATCTTCATAATTCATGAATATATCCTCTTTGTGTGCTGCACTCCGAAACTCTTTAATTAAAAATAGTATTTCAAGCAAAAATGGTTTCACTACTGTTCAAAAGGTTTCAAAAGAACTGTCTTGTACTAAGGATTTATTAGTTTAAAAAATTGATCAATTGATAATATTGTTTAATATTTAATCATGTCAAATATTTGTTTTAATAATCAAACACTTTTATTTATTATTAAATTTTGTTTGTGATTTTTTTTCCCCTATTACTCTTCGGTGTCACACAATCCTTCAGAAATCATTTTAATATGTCGATTTGCAGCTCAAGATGCATTTTATGTGATTATTATCAATGTTAATCGTATTTCTGTGAAAAACAAGCACAATTTTAACTATATAAAAGTCACATTTAATCAATGGAAAAGGCTAGTTCACCCCAAAATCCAATTTGCTCTCCGTTTTCTTACACGCACAATGTTCCAACTGTGTTTCTTCTTTTAAACACAAAAGAAGATATTTTGAAGAATGCTGGTAACCAGTTACTGGTAACCATTGATTCCCATAGTATGAAAAACAATATACTATTTTAACTAAAGTCAATGGGTACCATCAACTGCTTGCTAACATTATTCAAAACATCTTCTTTTGTGTTTAACAGAATAATCTCAAACCAGTTTGAAACAAGTGAAATGTGAGCAATAATGAATTCCTTCCTTGGTGAAGGAAAGTAATAATTTCATCAAGTAATAAAAAACATCTTACAGATGCTTTTGAACAGTAATGTATATCATTATGATTCCTTTTAATGTCATTCAAACCCCACATTCTGTTTGGTTTGTTGATGGAAACAAAATGAGAAATCTTTGCAGCTCAAACAACATATATGAGGTCCATTTCTGTCAACTTAAATAAAGGTATTGTAAATGTCTGTATTACTTGAAATATGCAATATATTTAAAATCATCTGAAGCCATATGTTTAAACATATGTTTCCTATATATTTATCTGAGAAACAGACCAAAACATAAACCATTATGAACTGAACATTCATTTAAAAGGCATTTAATCTCAATTGTGACCCTGAACCACAACACCAGAACCAGTCATAAGGGTCCATTTTTGGAAAATAGATACGTTTCCACTGATATTTTGTTAGGATAAGAAAATATTGGGTTGATTTATTTGAAAATGTTGAACACGAGGATTTAAAAAACTATTAAGAAAAGTAAAAAAATTAAGCTTGTTACTATTAAAAAGTAAGTTTTTATATATTTACGGAAGAAAATGTCTACTTAGACGGCATCATGGTAGCGCAGTGGATTGCACAATCACCTCATAGCAGGAAGGTCACTGGTTCGAGCCTCGTCTGGGTCAGTTGGCATTTCTGTGTGGAGTTTGCATGTTCTCCCCGTGTTCGCATAGGTTTCCTCTGGGTGCTCCGGTTTTCCCTATAAGTCCAAAGACATGCGGTACAGGTAAATTGGGTGAGGTAAATTGTCGGTAGTGTATGTGTGTGTAAATGAGTGTGTATGGGTGTTTCCCAGTGGTGGGTTGCAGCTGGAAGGGCATCCGCTGCGTAAAACATGTGCTGGATAAGTTGGTGGTTTTTTCCGCTGTGGTGACCCCTGATTAATAAAGGGACTAAGCCGGAAAAAAAAATGAATGAATGAATGTCTTCTTAGAAGAAGATATTTGCTTAAAAATTGAATAAAATTTGGCATAAAAGAGAAAATTATAATGCATTTTTGAGTATTCCCAAAAATATAACCAACTTAAGACTTGTTTTTTGTGGTCCAGGGTCAAATTTGTAACCGTAATGTCTTTTTATAATCAAACATTATTGGTTCTTCAAATTATTCTCTTTAAAAGTGAAACTTCACCCAAAAAATGTATTATATTGTTAATGTACTCTACCTCAGACCTTCCAAGATGTAGGCTAGGTGACTTTTTTTCCTTCAGTATAGCAATAGAGAAGACTTTGAGCTACAATTTGTGCAAGTCATAAAGTGCAAGTGCATTATAAAGTGCAAGTCTCTAGAAGCCAGCACATTATAAAATATATAAGCAAAACTAAATTTATAATGTAAATCCTGACAATAACCTAAAGGGATTGTTCACCCAAAAATGAATATGTACTGACTATTTAGTCATCCTCAAGTGGTTCCAAGCCTTTTTTCTGTTAAAAACTAAAGACGATATTTTGAAGAAAGCTGAAGACCTGATACCATTGACTACCATTGTAAGAAAGAAACCAATACTATGGAAGTCAATGGTTACAGGATTTCATCTCTCTTTAAAATATCCTCTTTAGTGTCTAATAAAAGAAAAAAAAAAGGTTTTAAACATGTAAAGTGAGAGTAAATGATAACAGAATTTTTTTGGTGTGAACTATCCCTTAAAGGTATTATTAAGTGATATTATCTTTTTTTCCTCCAAGAAACATTATTTATAATAGTATTAGTATTAATGTATAGTAGTATTTTAAACTACAAATACTTTAATTTATAGCAATACATAGCAATAACTCATTTGAAGTTTTTCCTTAAGATTTTTGGTGACTGAACTCTTATTTAAACGTTTTGTTCCACTATTCTTCAATAAAACTGATTTGTGTAAATGCACCAAAATTTTTTGCCTATTTTTACAGAGAAATTGATAAAAAATATACATTTTCGAAAGGTGGTGTACTCATTTATGCTGAGCACTTTATTTATTTATTCATTTCATCACCTTGGAATTATAAGGTTCTATCTGCGTTCTGAATGATTTTGAGATATTGAGCTTCAAAGTTTTTGCATTCTATATAGCAAACAGTATGTGTGTAACATTTTTTTTTTTTTTTAATAAAACATCTTAAAATGTAAACAACTAAACTGTAAAAAAAACTGTAAAAAAAACACCCCATAATGTGAATAAGTTGTCATTTAATAAGAATATGTCAATAACTCAATTTGGACAAAAAAATGTCAGATAAGACCTTAGAATTCTAAGGTGACTATTTGTTTGTCATCTTATTTATTTATTCATTTTTTTAGTTTATTCATTTATTTATTTAAAAATATATGTATTTACAGTAGATAAAGTCCTGACAATTCATAAAACTACTTCCAAATAATCTCTTTTTTAAAAAGTAAATTATAAAAATCTGAGGGTGAGCACAGTAACATCCAATTTTCATCTTTTGGATGAACTATCCCTTTAAATAAAGCTCCTGGGGGAACTAATACTTTAGTACTTGTATGTTTAAATGACATATTTTGTATGTGTGTAGGTGTGGGAAAAAGGCTCTGACTGCATCACAGTCCATGCCATTCGAGTCCTGACTGCCATCATGAGTAACTCTCCCTCCGCTAAGGTATGAGATTCCTCCATTGTCTCTTTCTCACACCTCCTTTCCTCTCGCTCCTCATATATATGTTTCTCCTGAAGGCTTGAAAAGGTCAGCCAGCAGACATCTCTCGTCTTATCAGCGTGATAAGTCAAACTGCTTGCATATGATAAATGTGCCACTTAATGCGTGTGTGGTTAATCTTATCAGCATGATGTGGTGCTGCAGAAGCAGGTCAGCTGCGGTGACGTTACAACATGCACTTCCTCCTTCGTTTCATGGTACTTACTGACACTTATTTGTCAGTATTAGAAATGCCATAATCACATATTTCTGTTTATTTTCTTTCCTCAAGTGTATTGATGATGTTAGTTGAGTTTTCATGTACCAAAAACAGTCATAATGTAGTTTTTTAGACTATTTATTACAATTAAACAGGCTCTTTTGCTGGTGCTCGTGTATGTACAGTAAATGCACTCTGTTTTTATTGACTAACGTCTTTGCTATTTGGTCAGATATAATTTGGGCTGACCTGTACTTTAACACCACCCTCTTTGCAAAGCTGGCCTTTTATTGTGGCACAACCATGAACATTTATGACTTTGTTTTATTATTTGTTAGTTTGTTATGCCATACTGTTTCAGTAAATGCTCTGGGTGACCTGTTTACACTGCAGACTGAACTTTCTAATTTAAAAGTCACCTTTTATGCAAAATCAACTTTTAGAAGCTGAACAGAACTTTGTGTAGCTATAGTGTTTGTCCACAATCCTGTTGGAGTGACATAAACACAAGTCTTTTTTTTTTATTTCCTGATATTAAAATAGGATGCAAATCTCAGTGATTTTGAGGCCCACCACAACATGATGTAGGAGTGCAGTTTTTCCCACCCACCGAATTGATTGACAGGTGCATATTGACATGTCTCCGTAGTAATGCGTTTAAACTAGGGCTGTCAATTGATAAAAAAAAAAAACAAATTAATCACACTTTTTTGTGATTAATCATAATTAATCATGAATGTAATTAATCATGATTTTTCACAAATCCAAAAGGCATTGCAAATATGGAAATTGGAAAATTGTTATACTACTACTACTACTACTACTACTACTGCTACTACTACTACTACTACTACTACTAATAATAATAATAATAATAATAATAATAATAAAATAATAAAGTATTGAATACAAACAATTGTATTCATTGTAAAGTTGGATTGCGAGTTGAGAACATTAATTATAAAGTAGAAACAATTTTGCTTAGTCCTCCTTACATTTAGCCAGTTGCTAAGACAGTCCAGTCTATTGACATTATCAGGGGACAACACACACACACACACACATAGAGAGAGAGAGAAAGAGAGAGAGAGAGAGAACGTGCAGTACAGCGCACTCCCTCTCTTTCGACTTTAACTGTTTTATACTGAAACTTTCCTTCCAAAAGCGCTTCCTTGGTCTTATCCATATTTCTTTTCACATTAAACACATACAGGGCTGGAGCAAGCTGAACTGGCGCTCTAGGCGAACTGCAATCACGCCGCCCTCAACCCGAAAGTGAAATAGAAAGTGACCGGTTCGCGAATGAAAGTGAGGACCGGGAGGGAGGGGGTGGGTGTCGCGGATGAAAGTGAGGACCGGAGGGTTCGCTCACTATTCTGCCGCCCAAGGCGGCTGCCTAGGTCACCTCTATGGATGCGCCGGCCCTGAACACACGTCAGCCAGAACAGGAAATAAACAAACTGCAACTGCGTTAAATTCGTTAATTTTTTTTTTACGTGTTAAATATTTCAAATTAATTACTTGTGTTAACGCTCTAATTTTGACAGCCCTAGTATAAACATGTCTACAGAAAATAATTTGCAAAGAAACTAGGATTAAAAGATCTGTTCCACCTCTCTGTGATCAGCTGCACCTCAAGAATAAGTTTTATTTAACTTCGAATTATAAGGTTCTATCTGTGTTCTGAATGATTTGAAATATTGAGCTTCAAAGTTTTTGCATTCCGCATAGCAAACAGTATGTGTGTAACATTTGTTTGTTAAATAAAAAGTATTAAAATGTAAACAACTTATAAAAACACCCCATAATGTGAATAAGTTGTCATTTAATAAGAATATGTCAATAACTCAATTTTGACAAAAATGTCAGATAGAACCTTAGAATTCTAAGGTGATGAAGTTTAAAACGTTTTTAAAACGGAGCATGTTTGTAATAAGTAAACACATTAAAACCGCTATGTAATTCATAACCACTAGAATCACAACAGCCGCATAGTGTCAGTAAATGAGTGTGTGAATGTGTGTGTAGTGCAAAGTTTGTAATGGTATTTATGTGTGACTCATAGTTTCAGAAAGGCTTGAATAAACTCCACCACAAATACATCTAATGAGCTGGATTTTTGCTTTGTCCGTGTCTGTCTCTGTCACTGATTGCTATTTATCCTACGTACCGCAGGAGATAAGGAGTCAAGGCTTTGCAATCAAAAATTGTAATTATAATGGAAGTCAATGAGGCAAAAACAGCCACTAACATAACAAAAGGGTAGTAAATTTGAACAATAAACAAGGGTTAAGTAAATGATGACCAAATGTAAATTTTGGTTAAACTTGAAAGTAAACATTCGATCGACATCCTCTTATTTAATATCCTCAAAATGTTTCTGTTAATTTCTAATACCTTTTGTTTTTGGGTTTATTTTGGGGAAGAGGGGTTAGAGAACTTTTTTAAGTTTTCAGCATTATATTCTTTTGTTATGTAATTGTTGTGTGGTTTGGTTCATCTGCCCAGGAGGTCTTCAAGGAGCGGATCGGTTACTCGCAGTTGTTCGATGTGTTGAAAAGTCAAGGGCAGCCCACCAAAAGACTCTTGCAGGAGCTGATGAACATGGTGAGTGAACTTCATTTCCTTCCCTTCTGGCATTTAGTCAGATAGCCCATGCACACTGAAAAAAAGATTTCTTACATAACTATATACAGGTTGGGCCATTTATATGGATACACCTTAATAAAGTGGCAATGGTTGGTGATATTAACGTCCTGTTTGTGGCACATTAGTATATATGAGGGGGCAAACTTTTCAAGATGGGTGGTGACCATGGTGGCCATTTTGAAGTCGGCCATCTTCGATCCAACTTTTTCACAAGAATTTCACAAGAAAAACAATAGTGTGTTTGGTTTTAACATAACTTTATTCTTTCATGAGTTATTTACAAGTTTCTGACCACTTATAAAATGTATTCATTGTGCTGCCCTTTGTGTTGGATTGTCAATGCAACCCTCTTCTCCCACTCCTCACACACTGATAGCAACACCAGTTTCCGTAGTTTCAGGTGCTGCACATCTTGTATCACCATTGTTTTTTTTGTGAAATTCCCAATAAGTTTGCAGTGTCAAATGACCCTCTTCCTATTGAAAAAACAAAAGTTGGATCGAAGATGGCCGACTTCAAAATGGCCACCATGGTCACCACCCATCTTGAAAAGTTTGCCCCCTCACATATACTAATGCGCCACAAACAGGACATTAATATCACAAACCATTCCCACTTTATTAAGGTGTATCCATATAAATGGCCTACCCTGTATAATATAGCGTGTTTTTGTTTAGGTCTGTGGATAAGTAAATATGATAATATTTGATAATATGCATATATTTAGGAATTATGACATATTTGATATTTTTACTTGTTTGTATAATAACATTATATGAGTTTACTTTACATTAAACTGATTTGAATGGATGGTTCACCTAAAAAAATGAATATTTACTCACCCTCTTGGTGTGCGACCCTCAACTTGTAACCATTGACCTCCATTGTATTAGTTTTTCCTACTATAGAAGTCAATGTTTGCATGGTGTCAGCTGACTTAAAAATATCTTCCTTTGTGTTCAGCAGAAGAAAGAAACTCATAAAGGGAACAGAGAGTAAATGATGACAGAATTTTCATTTTTGGGTGAACTATCCCTTGTATAACTTAAAAGTAAAGTTAGAAACCTCATAAACTTGGGTTAAGTTAGCTGTTGGGTTAAGTAACTTTGAAAAGTCAAATATTACAATCTTGAGTCACTTCAAAAAAATAGTAACTAAATGTGTTACATATTTACCTTTTATGGAAAGTAATTTGAAAATAAGTGTTGGGTAATTTTTGCCAATGTTTCTTTTTAAGGTTAAGATAAGCTAAATGTATTTATTTTAAAAGTAATTTTCCCAACACTGCTTAATAATCATATAATATTTTCAGCTTACACTTACCAGCATTTAAATTGGATCCCCACCTTTGAACAGAGTAGTTGATTCTAGTCTTAGGACAACTTTGAAAAACCTTTTGATAAACTTCTAATGTTGACTACTGTACAGTGTCCTCACGTTTTCTTCTGCATGTTGTTGTTTTCCCTCAGGCTGTTGAAGGAGAGTATTCTCAGGCCATGCAGTTAGGCATCAGTAATGAACAGCCTCTGCTTCTGCTGCTACAGTGGTTGCCAGATCTGGGCTCTCGCTCTCTGCAGCTGCTGGTTTCTCAGTGGCTGGCGGCTGTGTGTCGGGGCACTTTGTCCTGCCGCACGGTTTCGGTCGAAGCCGGTTTAGTGGGTTCCCTTCTGGAGGTGCTGTCAGAACCCCCAGAGCGACTGGACCGACAGTGTGCAGACTCTCTCCTGGGCTTGCTTCAAGATTTGGGCTCGCTTTCTCTGCGGCCCTGCGAGCTCAAGAGTCTGCTGAAGCTCTTGCGGACTGAACCCGGGGCTCCTCCGCATCCGTACTGCGGTCGGGTCGTGAGGGTGCTTTCTGCCATGGCTGCCCGTGGGGAGGGTGGGTGCAGCGCCTTGCAGTATTTTGACCTTACGCCCCCTATGGCGGGTATCATGGTGCCGGCGATACAACGCTGGTCAGGGAGCGCGTTTGCTTTCCATGCTTGGCTGTGCCTCAACACAGACTTTCCTCCACCGCAACACCACTACTCTGAATCACACCTGACAAACATGGATAATACTGTCCGCATGGCTAAAGGACCACGCAGGAAACAGCTCTACAGGTTTGTTCTGGAATTTTGATCATAAAAAAAATATATATTTTTCTAATAAAAATGAATGTTTATTATTTATTTTACTATTTTAGCCATATATACTGTATATATAAAGTTGAGTTGACAATTTGAATTAGGCTATGTTCCCGGATCAATCAGTCAGTCAGATTTGCAGTCAAAGTGAAATAAAAAATTACAGTGTTTGTATTGCTAGTTCACATTGTTAATCTTAAAATAAATAATTAATCTTTGCAAATTAATCCACTGGGAAAAATACTGTTTGTTTGGATAATCTTATATCAAAGTCTGACCATTTGCTTGCGCCTTTGGAGACTCTGTCCTTCTGTTGACGTAAACCTGAGGGTTTTCATAGCTACTGTATATTACTATCCTTAGCCACATTCCTCTTAAAATTAGTTTGATATGAGAATGATTGACAATAGAAAGCCCCACCCCTACTAAATATTCACTTTTTAGTTGGAACTTCCGGTTCACATGGCCTGATAGGCTTACAGTTTATGTTAAGTTTAGGCTTGCAGTTAGAGTATATCAATGCGATTATATATCTATTTTGGGAATCATTTTAGGTTAGGTTAAGTTACGTTAGGTTAGGTAAGGTTTAGGGATAGGGATAGGGATTAGGTGTGGATTACATTTCTGAACAGAAATGATGTTTTAGAATCAACATAGATTAAATACAATTTTCGAAAATGATTTTTATTCATGTTTATTAAATACTAGAGTAGTTTAAAGCTTCAAATATTTTTGTCAAATTATGGGTGAAATATTGTTAAAATATTGCCCTGAGGAAGGTTTTTAATTCAAAATGAGTTGGAATTGATTTTATTTCATTTCTTTTTTTATTATTACAAGTGTTGCTGGAGTTGCCTATTTTAATTATATTTGTATTTTGTCCACGCACCTTGTATGGTGGTTGATTGCTCCAGACCTTACCTTACAAGTGATTCTCAGTCAGATAATAAAACTACTTATTCTGACTCATTCGAATATATTTTAAAATAGGTGATCATCATACAAATTTACTTAAAAATGTTTCATGATTTACAACTTCTTGCTGACTAACAGGTAAAACCTGTGGTTAAATGAATAAAGGCTATGAATCAAAAAATAAAAATGAGTGTTTCAGTACATTCCAAAATCTAAATTAAAGCTATATATTTTTTAGTTTTTTATGATTTTGAGTATTTGTACCATGTTTGAGATATATGATCTATTACACTCTGCTTTTATTTAATCAGATTTTTCTATTTTAAAACGTAATTTAGTCATGGAAATTTGTTCAGTCACACAAATTTATCAAAATAATTGTTACGTCAATATTAGAAGTAAATCATAAATCATCTAGTTTTAATACAAACTGTTTAATCAATTAAAATCTTTTTTGTTCAATAAAAAATGGATAGGTGGGATTAGGCAACACAACATCAACATTATGTACAGTACAGTATTATTCAAATTTGTGTTTAAATATGCATCAACAGTGTTTGATTATTTTTACATTCATTTTAGTGAGGTTTAAATGAGAGATGGCGTTAAAATATGTAGTCGTACCTCTCATGGACGCAAAGAAAAATCACAAATCTCAATATTTAAAGAAAAATCAACTGCAATCAGGGTTAATAATGTGTTACACAGTAACCTTGCAAACTGTCTGATATGTGCTTGTATGAATCTCAATGCAATAAAAGCAGCACTGGATCTGTTCAAAAATATACTGTGCCAGTGCTGAGTTTCACCGGTTGTTAAATGTCTTAAAATAATAAAGAAGAATGTGAGTAAAGTGACGCAACCTTTTGTAATATTTTTCAGTTAATGTTAAAATTAACGAAAGTTAATTACAATTAATTAACTACACAATTAACTACATTTTTGACATTTTAGTGTTTTTTTTAGGCTTTTAGGTTACATGCAATAATAAGTAATTAAGTCAGATTACAATTTTCAGGTAGTAATTTGTCATTTGATATCTATTACTTTTTTGAGTAATTTAACCCACACCAAATGCAGTATTATTGTTGCTTAAGTTAATATTCTAAATCAAATCATAGTGAGCGAGTAGTGAATATTCAGTATGTTGCTGGGGTCTAATTGTAAATCATAGTAAAGTAATTAGTAATCTGATTACCTTTTACAAGCAGTGCTTAGTAATGTAATCGGATTGCAAATGTAATTCAATACAATTCAAGTAGTAAATTGTTTTTTTGTAATCTATTACTTTATTGTGTAACTTAACCCACACTGACTGCAGTATTATTGTTGTTTAATTTAATATTGTAAATAAAATCACAGTGAGCGAGTAGTGAGTATTCAATGTGTTGCTGGGACCTAGTTGTGACTTAGTAATATAATAAGTAATCTGATTACTTTTTACATGCAGTAGTTTTGTAATCAGATTACAATTTTCAAGAAGTAATTCTTCATTTGTAATCTAATACTTTTAAAAATAACACAGACAGAAGTATTATTTTTGCTTAATTTAATATTGTAAATAAATTCATTGTGAATGAATATTCAATATGTTACTGGGGCCTAGATGTGAATTGTAGTAATGACCAATTAAGAATGCTGACAACTTGTTGTGCTTTTGATCATCATGCACTTATTTTGAGTGAACGTCTACCTTTTAAAAAGCTGTGTTGTATCTTGTGTGTAGTTTCTTCACAGCAAGTGGAACAGGCTTTGAGGCGTTTTTCACCACAGAAGAAGTTTTGGTGGTGGCAGTATGTACTAAAAAGGAATACATGGCCGTTTCCTTGCCGGAGCACCCATTCAATGACTGCGCTTGGGTTAGTGAGCTTACAGTTCCCTCACACACATTAACACACAGCAGAAAGACACAGTGCTTGTATGAAACTAAGGGTGTGTTCACACTTGGCATGTTTTGCTAGATTAACATGAACTCTGCTCCGCTATGGTGATTCATTTGAATAAGTGCCATTTGAACCCTGGAGCGCTTAAAAAAAACAGAAAAGGGCAGATGACAAGACAAAACTGTGGTGTGGTTTGATTAAAAGTATAGTAATTAAAGTAAATACTATAGCGTTTGAATCATAGGTTGTAGTGATTTTATAGCTGCTATGTTAATACAAAAACTATAGTAATATAAACAAATTACGCAATATTTTATAATATTTTATACATATTGCACTACAATACACCACAGTTTATTGTAGTAAAAGCTAAAGTATACTACAGTATTTATTGCAGTTTATTAATTCACAATAGTTAATACAACAGTCTGCTGTAGCATTCATTAACATAAAGGTTGTAAATGCTACAATATATAGTGTAATACGCTTTACTCATTTAAAAACACTGTAGAACATGGGTCTCAAACTCGATTCCTGGAGGGCCGCAGCTCTGCACAGTTTTGCTCCAGCCCTAATCAAACACAGCTGATCCAACTAATCAAGGTGTTAAATGGCGTCACACATCCTTTTCCGGTTGTTTTGAGAGTTTGAAGCGTCGCAAAAAGTGACGTCACACGACCTGTTCCGGTTTTGAAGTGTCGCAGAAAATAACGTAACGTCTTGAGGTTTGGGCTCGGGCACGTTTGCACTCACACTGTAAGCGTACCGCGCCTGAGCCCAAGTTAACCGCGCTCAGGCCCACCTCTTCCAACCGTGCCTGAGCCCGATTCAGAGCACTCACACTTCTTAAACGATCCGGGAAACGGGCCTGGGCACGGTTCGGATAGCATAGTGTGAGTAAGCCCTAAGACTACAAGGGACTATTAAGCAGGTGTGAGTTGGAGCTGGTTGGAGCTAAACTATGCAGAGCTGCGGCCCTCCAGAAATTGAGTTTGAGACCACTGCTATAGAACATAAATTACTATAGTATTTTTCACATGGGTGAATTCTCAAACACACCTGGTTTTAAGAATAACAATGGGGGATGATAAAAGTAACATTATTTACAAAACCACAAGTGCATTTAGCCCAAAATACAGCATTTTTGTTGTTTGTTGTCAGTTTTAGTTGAAAAAATATACATCATAAAATTATGTCAAATGAAAACAGCATTAAAGCTAAACGAACCAGTACTAAATGTATCCCTTTCTTTATATGCCCAGAACAAATGAATTAAGAATCAAACAACACCCTAAATGTTATATAGCTAAATATAAAATATAAAAATATAGCTAAGTTGGCAGTGGTAAAATTAAATTTGTAAAAAAATAAAAATAAATAAAATCTCATGAAAGGTATGTTTTGATGCTGGTATGCTGGTCTTGTTGGTTTCAATGCTGGTTTTGCTGGTCTCGATGCAGGTCTTACTGGTTTTAATGCTGGTCTTGCTGCTCTCAATGCTGGTCTCAATGCTGGTCAGGACCAGCACTCAGGCCAGCAAGACCAGCATTGAGACCAGCATCGAGACCAGCAAAACCAGCATTGAAAACAGCAATAACTCCACTGAAACCAGCAAGACCAGCATACCAGCATCAAAACATACCTTACCAGCATATGCTGTTTTTTTCAGCAGGATAGCTTGTGCTAGCATTTTAGCATTACTTTAGCGTAACTTTATGATACCATTGTTAAATTGTGTACATTTCACAATAGTCCATCAACTTAGCAATGTTATCATTTAAGTTATGGGTAAATAACTTTGTTCATTAAGACATGAAATGAATGTAAACATGGTATAGACCAGGGGTCACCAATCTCGTTCCTGGAGGTCCAGTGCCCTGCAGGGTTTAGCTCCAACTTGCCTCAACACACCTGCCTGGGTGCTTCAAGTATATCTAGTAAGATATACTAGTAAGTTGATTAGCTTGTTCAGGTGTGTTTGATTAGGGTTAGAGCTAAACTCTGCAGGACACCGGACCTCCAGGAACAAGTTTGGTGATACCTGGTATAGACCATTGTAATGGGGTGATGTCATTAGCCCATGAACCTTTCCTTCTTGTTATCAAACTATTTCATAACTGTAACATGAGGCAATTCAATCATACCTTAATGTTAAAACTGCTGTCATAACATTATTTATCATTATGTAGCTCTTTTTGGATTCTCGAAAGTTATAGTTATATATTAAATAAAATATGTAAAACAGTAAATACTGTACCTTGGGACCATTGTTTTCTGTTTATATCCCTCAAAATGGTCTATAAATGTTCATATATTTTGATGTTATTGTAGCTTAGTTTGTTATGATTTGAACTTTTTATTGATTTACTTATTTGCAAATAGAAAATCAAATACAGAGCCTTAAAATATGAACAAAACATTAAAAGAAAAGCAACAATGACATATAAATGTATATTCACATTAAATAATAAATGTAAATAATGTTAAAAACTGTTTTTATGAATTAGACTTTTTAATTTTCTTATTTGCAAATAGTTCAAAGAAATATCAAATACAGAGCGTTAACATAAAATGTTAAAGCTCAAATTATAACGTCATATATGAAGTTATATGCACATTAAATAATAAATAAATCTAAATAATCTTAGTTTTTTAATTTTGTGCATTTTATATTTTTTGTTTTTATGATTTTGATTATTGTATGATTTATTTTTTTAAGATAATTGTTTTTGCATTTTAGTTAATTTATTAGTTACAGAAAAATGTATTGCAGCATTCAAGTTCAAGCATTCAAGTTGCATTAAAATTACTTGTTGAATATTTATTCACTTCATAACAGTTAAAGATAGTCCGTCACCTTAGAATCATAAAGTTTTATCTGACATTTTTGTCAAAATTAAGTTATTACATATTCTTATTAATGACAACTTATTCACATTATGGGAGTTTTTTTTTATAAGTTGTTTACATTTTTCAACTTTTTATTTAAAGGTGCAGTATGTAAGTTTGACACCCAGTGGTTGAACTAGGAATTGCACTCCTGGGTCATAATAAACGCACGCCGGGATGCCAGATTGAGTACAGGAGCGAGTGATTTAAACTGTGTTCTAAATAAAAGCAACGACACACGATAGAAGGAATATTTACCATATTAAAAGGAGTTTTGTTTCTAACCAACACCTCAAATTGATATATTAGAAACGGCTTCTATTTCTCACAGCTGAACAACAGAAACCTATGACAGTGATCACCTTAGGTAAACCTCTTGTGCTTTATTCAGTGCTAAATGCTAACAATGTGAGTTTGAATGCATTTTACATGAAATGTATTGCCATATACTGAAAGCAGAAAGTTCACCTCAGATCTTGGAAATACCATAAACCGTTTGAAATTGAACTTTAGAACTTAACATGAGGGATTCAGCATCTACATTTAATGATGTTAAAGAGAGTTAACATGTATTAAATAGATTCTAAACCTTACCGTTTTGTGAGTGAGTGCATATTCTGTGATTCTGAAAAGGCTGTATTAACATTTCTGTCATGTTTCGTCTAGTGCAAACAGCCAAATAGCTCATCACTGCGTATCTCGTCACAGCGTGTTGTTAGGACACACGGTTACAATGTAACCTGCTCACGTTCATAATATTTATGCCATTTGCTAATTAATAACCTTATGTGGAACTGAATCTGTCTCATTTTGACATCTGATACTATCCACTGACACTGTCGCATTTCACTCACGGACGCATACTTTCAGAGTCTTTCTGAATGAATGAATGAAATTCGCTGTTTTCCAACAAGGCAACTAGTAGTGCTGAAATATAATTGGCTAAACTGGCATTGCGCAGGTTAACTTTACCTAAACAAAGACTGGCACGTAAAAACTATTTCAAAGCAAAATATCTCGTCACCTTGGAATTATTAGATTATATCTGCATTCTGAGTGATTTTGAGATATTGAGCTTCAAATTTTTACATTCCATAGCAAACAGTATGTGTGTAATATTTGTTATTTTAATAAAACGTCTTAAAATGTAAACAACTTATAAAAAAAACATTCATACTGTGAACAAATTGTCATTTAATAAGAATATGACAACTCAATTTTGACAAAAATGTCAGATAGAACCTTAGAATTCCAAGGTGACGATCTGATTTCAGCATTGTTTTTCAGTTAAACAATTATGTTCACTTGGGATGTTTCTTAAATATCTGCACACATATTATGGTATTTCTATGTTTTAGAAGAGTCAAAAACTTATATACAGCACCTTTAAAAAAACAAATGTTACACACATATTGTTTGCTACTGTATATGGAATGCAAAAACTTTGATGCTCAATAACTCAAAATCACTCAGATCGCAGATAGAACCTTATAATTCTAAGGTGATAAGTTAATATTTAATTATTAATATTTATTGTTGAATTTCTTACTATATTTATTAGTTTATTTTATAGCTTTTTTATTATGCTTATTTTAACTATTTAAAATTTTAGTTACGTACAATCAAATTTTTGTTTAGTTGTCTATGTTGTAAGTTATATTCTTGCCTTTGTTTTCTTTTCTCTAGCACTCAGTAGCTATCGTTCACGTTCCAGGCCGTCGACCTTTTGGACAGAACGTGGTGACTGTTTATGTGGACGGAGTGCAGTGTAAAACAGCCCCCCTGCGCTTCCCTTCTCTAAATGAGGTGCGTTTCATTTTCTTTTTGCCCTAATTACATTTGTTTCTATATATTTGAATGAACTTGTTTTGCTTCATTGATCTGTCTATCCACATTTCAGCCTTTCACGTCCTGCTGCATAGGATCAGCTGGTCACCGGACCACTACCACCACCATGACTACCTCTCCAACTCTACCCAACCCGTCCCACTCGCCCTCCGAGATGGCATTCTCAGCTCATACCGGGCCACCTACCCTTTTACGTTCACAGTCCTTCCCAGCATCCTTTGCAGCAGCCGCAGCAGGCCGGCCAGGCGGGAATCGCGAGAGTCCTGTGCACACCATCCAAGCAGGGCTCCAGGACACAGCGTGGGGCTCTCCATCCTCGCTAGGGGGTCTTTTAGCGACGGCATTCATCTGTCATGAAGCTCTGCAGCCAGCTCAAGCTCGTGCCCTGTTCACTGCGGGTATGAAAGAGACACATACAGCACATACACATACAGTTGAAGTCAAAATTATTCGCCTTACTGTGATTTTATTCTTATTTTTTTCATATATATATGTCTTTTTTTTTACTTTTATTTGTTTTTTGTTTTTTATATTTTCCAAATGATGTTTAACAGAGCAAAGAATTTTTTACAGTGTTTCAGATAATGTTTTTTCTTCTGGAGAAAGTCTTATTTGTTTTATTTCGGCTACAATAAAAAACATTTTAAGGTCAATAATATTAGTCCCCTTAATAACAATGATAATTGCTTATATTTACATAGCGCTTTTCTAAACACTCAATGCACTTTACACATTTCTGGGGGAAATCTCCTCATCGACCACCAGTGTGCAGCGTCCACCACACACCAGCTTATTGGTGGAGAGGAGACCGAGTGATGAAGCCAATTATGATATGGGGATAGTTAGAAGGTCATGATGGACGGAGGCCAGTGGAAAAATTTAGCCAGGATGCCGGGGTAGAACCCCTATTCTTTTTCAAAGGACATCCTGGGATTTTTTACGACCACAGAAAGTCAGGACCTCGGTTTAAAGTCTCATTCGAAAGACGGGGCTCACTGAGCAGTATACAGTCCCTATCAATATACTGGGATGTTAGGACCCACACAGACCACAGGTTGGGTGGCTCCTGTTGATCTCACTAACACCACTTCCGGCAAGAACCTAGCTTTCCCATGTGGTCCCTAATCCAGTTACTGACCAGCCACAGCCCTGCTTATCTTCAGTGGGCAACCATGGGAGAGTTGCAGAGAGTTAGCTGCCGGCTTAAGCAATTTATTTTTAATTGTCTACAGAACAAACCATTGTTATACAATGACTTGCCTAATTATGCTAACTTGCCTAATTAACCTAATTAAACCTTTAAATTGCACTTAAAGCTCAATACTAGTATCTTGAAAAATATCTAGTAAAATATCGTCATCATGGCACAGATAAAATAAATCAGTTATTAGAAATGAGTTATTAAAACTATTATGTTTAGAAATGTGTTGAACAAAATCTTCTTTCCATTAAACAGAAATTGAGGGGGGGGGGGTATACAGGAGGGCTAATAATTATGTCTTTAAGTGTATCTAACATTGCAAACCAGCAGAACACAGACATTAATAAATGGCTGCATCTGTTTTTCTTCAGGGCCCAATAACGTTTCTCTGTTCAAAGTCGATGGAGAACCTTCAGAAGTCAACAGTAAACTAGTGCTTTACTATACTCCACAGGTAAATATCTTCTCTAATATGATTTTACTTTGTTTTTGCCAGTGTGTCTTTGCATACAATGTTTACATACATTTTTATTTTAGTTTTTAATGTAATTTATTTTTACTTTATTTATTCATTTATTTATTTATTTGACATTAAACTTGTATTTTTGTTTTAAATGATTTTAGCTTTGTGGTATTAGTTTTAGTTAAATGAACATTCCACTTTGTTTGAAAACTCCCCTAAAGGAGTTTTACCATTTTTGAATCCATTAAGCCCATCATTGAGTCTGGTGGGAGAACTTTTAACATAGCTGGGCATAGATCATTGAATCGGATCAGACAATTAGGGTCTCCCTCAAAGTGTTTGGATAATTTTCTAATTTAAGGCTTAATATTACACATTGCTTGAAAAAAGTCTTTAGCATCAAACCCTACACTTGGACTACCAGTTCGAATCTGCATAATATAACTGCACCTGCTGCAGCCATGGTACAACAGCTTATTATGGCACAATGAGAGTATAGTCCCTGGCCAGTGCACAATGTAACTACAGCAGCATCAAGCTTTAAATAGGAAAATATTGAAACTCTTTGGGCATTTTTGAGTGAGATGCTAATGGTCTAATTCGATTCAGTGATCTATGCTAAGCTAAGTTAAACGTGCCAGACCTAAAGATCAGCTGAATAGCTTCAATAATGGTAAAACTAATCTCTTCCATTCTGGATGAGGTGTAAAATGAGTCTATTATCAAAAAAGTCAAGTATTTCTTTAACTTATAGCGTTAGCACTGATGTGTTTTCAATCTGTCGTTGATGATGTGAATGCTTTTGCGCAAAAGTTCTGATTGTATATTTATATTTACAAGTTTAGAAGATCAATGTTAAATGTTTTAATATTGTTAAAGGCGTAGTTCACCCAAAAATGAACATTTTCTCACCATTTACTCACACACAAGTGTTCTAAACTTTTATGAATTTCTTTGTTCTGTTGAACACAAAACAACATAATCTGAGGAATGCTGGGAAGAAAAGCAGCCATTGACAGGAACAATAGTAGGAACAAAACATACTATGGAAGTCAATGGGTGTTTTTCCAACATTCCTCAGTATCTCAACTCAACTAAGTAACTCAAGCAGGTTTGGAACAAGTGAATTGTGAGTAAATGGTGGCAGAATTTTCATTGTTGTCACATTAAGAAATATAATATTAATGCAATGATGTTTTTATACGTTATATATCTTTTCATTTAACTTTTATTACAGTTCACGCAAGTTCAATAATTTTAGTTTTATGATTTTAGCTTGATTACTACAACAATCAAATTTCCTATAAATAATCCCAAATATTTCAAACATTCTCATTTACAAAATGTCTACATTTACGTTTCTGTAAGTTGTATTTATAAATATATTAAGTTCTGATCATCACAAATGTGATTTTTTTTTGTTTTATATAATTTTAAATATTAATATTGTTGAACAATGTTATATTATTTAAATATGAATATTTTGACTTTGAATCCCACACCATATATTATGAACTATAAGCCAAGCCTTTATATTGATGCATTTTCCACCTTATTTTGTCATTGTAGGCCTTTAAAAACCAGATATGCTTAGATCTATCCCCCAATCATCTGTACGATGGCAGGCTGACTGGTCACAGGGTGGTCAACTGGGATGTCAAGGCACGTATTCATCACTGAGCTTCATTATCTTGACAGATCAGAATGATTCATCTAGTCTTGACACTAGTCTTTTGTGCAGTGGTGTAAAGTAACTAATTACAAATACTCAAATTACTGTAACTGAGTTGTTTTTCCTCAGGAATTGTAATTTACTGAGTAGTTTTAATAATGTGTTTTTTACTCTCACTTGAGTACATTTTTAGTGCAGTATTGGTACTTTTACTCCACTACTTTCCTTCAACCTGCAGTCACTACTATTTTTTCTTGTCTATGGGGATTAGAAAAATCAGTCCTGTGATTCCTGTCCAATCAAATCGCACATAGAGGGTAATTTGCATCATAATGAACTACCTTAAGACATGTGCGATGTCAGATTGCACATGCACGTCATGGAGACGCTGCATTTTGTTTGGAAATGAAAATCAGGTTGACGTCAGAACTTAACTTCAGGCCAACGTCTATGTCCAATGTCCAACCTAAAACCAACCAAATATCAACGTCTAATGATGTAATAACTTGACGTTGTGTGGATGTTACCACTATGACGTCTATTAGGTGTTGGATTTTGGTAGCCATACCTGATGAATAATTTTTTAGTATTTGACGTCAATATGACGCTGGTTTAAGATGTTGGCTCTACGTTGGATTTTGATTACTTTCTAACAACCTAAAATCAACCAAATATTAACTTCATTTGACATCATTATTGGACATCAAAATAACGTTGTGCTTAGACGCTGGCTAGACATTGAATTTTGGTCACCTGACATCACAACCTAAATCTAACCTAATATTAACGTCTCATGATGTTGTGTGCCTGCTGGGCAATAACTAGATGCACTACAAAATGTTACGTTTACACACATCCACAAATTAAATGTAAACGCATTCGCTTTTTACAGCGTAATACTCACTACTCACTACTCTTGAGTACTTTTAAAAGGGTTATTTTTTACTCATACTTTAAGTAATAATCACAGCAGATACTTTTACTCTACTTGCACTACATTTTTAGGCAAGTAATGGTACTTTTACTTGAGTATGATTTTTCAGTACTCTTTCCACCACTGCTTTTGTGTTTATCGGTGTTGGGTGTAAATGTCTGTATTCAACATGGTTTTGCATCTAGAAGGAGCTCATAAACTCATGTGTGCCTGCAGGAGCAGCATCTGCTAATCATGTTTTATGATGTTGTCTGGTGTGTAGGATGTGCTGAGCTCAGTTGGTGGAATGGGGGCTCTTCTGCCCCTGTTGGAGCAGGTGTGTTTACTGGATCAGGGTGAGACCGTGGGTCAGGAGACTTCAGATCTGCTCGGGCCAGAGCTCACCTCTTCTAGGGGTCCCGCCGGGATGCTGCTGCCTCTGGGGAAGTCATCTGGTCAGTACTGTTTATGTGCAAATTAACAATAGCCGGCCACTTTATTGGGTACACCTTGGTGGTAGCAGATTTGACCACCTTTTATCTTCAGAATTCTGTTTTTACCATAGCCATAGATATATATAGAATATATAACAATAAACAAGAACCCACACAAGTGGATGAGTAGATGTATATTACTTTCACTGACGCCTAAAATAATTATGACTGTAGCTACCCACCAGTTATTAAAACAGTCCACGCTTCCCAAATACTGATGTCCATGCGTTTAGTTTATTAAACACCGTGAAAACTAAAGGATAAACAAACAAACAAACAAACCAAACGTTTTACACAAACACAATCAAAAGGACATCAAAAATAAACAAAAAAATACAAAAAATTTTTAATTTACCGTGTTGGCCTGATAACCAGCAGTAGAATAAGCAGGAGCATTTAACAGGTGCCTGCATTGAGATCTCACTATGCTGTCCATACAAACTCTCGCAGGATAAATCAATTAAGGAAGATCATACGACCTCCGACTCAAGCCAACCGGAAACAAGGAAACTTATAACATAAACAAACTAATACTCTTTCAAATAATGAAATACAAAAACAATAAACCAAAATACAAGCTGACCGGTCAGCGTCAGCTACAATGGCCGAAATTATAACTGAAATTTGCCACTTCTGCACTGTAAAAAATGCAGGGTTCTACACAATCGATTTCATGTAGGACAACACAAAGGAATTAAGTTAACTTATTAGTTTTTACAAATTTAAATGGATTGAACACACAGTAAAATAATTAAGTTGTCCCCCAAAAACTCAACAGTTGTGTTGTTTCAGCTCATTTTTAAAAAGTAGTTTGAACAAACAACAAACATCATTTTTTGAGTGTGGTGTTCACGTTTGCTGTGCTTCTTCTTTATTTCTTTCTTTATTTAATTTGTCTTGCATTAAAAATCTGTCATCTATAATTGTGTATCAATGATACTAAAAAAACTCTGTGTAGTATAATATTCCATAATTGATTCATTTCTTCACAGTCTGCAGTATTCCAGCCTGAAATATTAACAGCTTGTTATGTGGCTTTTTGCAACTGCTTAACACATTGATGATGTCAGTTTTTCTGTAATTGCTGTATGAGTCACCATTGATATTTTCTGAGCATGCTGTTTGATTTTGCTGTGAGTTAGTGATTCATAAAGTCATCTTTTAGTGTGTGTGTGTGTGTATGTGTATGTGTATGTGTATGTGTATGTGTATGTGTGTGTGTGTGTGTGTGTGTGTGTGTGTGTGTGTGCGTGCGTGCGTGCGTGCGTGCGTGCGTGCGTGCGTGCGTGCGTG
>CAIGQZ010033112.1:1482892-1500414 GCA_903798205.1 Danio tinwini
GTGCGTGCGTGCGTGCGTGCGTGCGTGCGTGCGTGCGTGCGTGCGTGTGTGTGTGCGCGCGAGGCTGCAGTCAAGATTGTGTTTTTCATCTTGTGTTATTGCTGTTTATATTACCTTAGGGGTTCAATTCTCATGCAATGTTGTTGCAGTTATTTGTCAATTCTACACTTTGCTAATGTGCACTTTGCTGGTGTGTTTGTGTGTGTGTGTGTGTGTGTGTGTGTGTGTGTGTGTGTTAGAGGGCCGTTTAGAGAAGAACAGTGTGGCAGCATTTCTGCTGATGATTAAGAACATGCTGCGCAACCATCCAGCCAATCAGGAGAGTCTGCTCCAGTGCCATGGGCCAGCCATTATCGGGGCAATGCTCGGCAAGGTACACACACAAATGTGCACACACACAAGAGGGCACCTGGGGGTCTAACAGGACATATTGGTGTATGTAGATTTAAGGTGTAACAACCTGTTAGGAAACAGTTGTGCTAACAATCACATCATAATGCACAATACACAACCAAAACCACAGTTTTGCATCATTGAGGGTTTTATCTAGTGCCAGAAAGCTTTAAAGGAGTCCTTGATTTTGTTATTTTTTAACTTAAACAATATCTGCAAAGTTACTACGCATAAATCTCTCTTTAAGGCCTACTACAAATGCCTGGGAAGGACTACAATGAGCTTTTTCTATAGTTTGTGACCTCTGGGTGCCTGTTCCTTCAACATGCACTAGATGGAGACACTATATCGGAACACACTGGGCCAACTGACCAATCAGAGTCCTTTGCATATTTTAGAGGGAGTGGTTTCACAGAACTAGGAAGTGTGTAATGGGAGAAACACAGTTTTTTTTAAACAATAAAAAAGCTGAACCATTTGCTTTGCCATTTAATTCACTCTTTCGAAGCACTCAAAACGCCATGGGATTATATTTTTAGCTAAAGTCTAAAGTGCATGATACAAAAGCACTGAGGGAGCCCAGCAGGCACAGGACATCAACATGACGTCAGTTTGACGTTGTACCTCAACATCGTGGGGATGTTGCATTTTGTTTGGAAATGAAAATTGGGTTGACGACGTCAGTGTCCAACATTCAACATATAATCAACCAAATATCAACAGTGATAACGTTACAGCTTGATGTTGTGTGGATGTTACCACTATGATGTCTATCAGACGTTGGATTTTGTTGACATACCTGACCAATAATTGTCAGTATTTGACATCAATATGATGTTAGTTTAAAGGGTCACGAAACACCAGTACACGTTTTTTGAGATGTTGACAGTCATATATGTGTCTTACTTTGCTAAAAACACAATTAGGACATATATATTTCACTAAAAAGTGAAAATTGGTTGTTTTTGCGTAGTTTTGAGCAAATTTGATGAGATCTTTGGGTAAATTCCAGTGTAAAGATGGCTGTCTGTACCGGCCTGTACAAAGTGACGTCCTTAAGTATTCAGCACATCTGTTCATTATTCATGAGAAAGACTTGGTTCAAACCAATATTGTGAACGAGATACAACTTAATTAATATGCATGATATAGCTTTGAAGACTCCTTTTACCTGTTACAGTGTTCAGAGAGATGCTACGTTGTGTTGCCAACCGTAATTCAAACAAGTAGAAAAGAAGAATTGTTCGGAGACAGTGTTGGGTCGTCAGTGTGGCATTTATAAAAGTTTCCGCAACAAAGGTTTTGTTTCCATTTCAAAAAAGATGTGATTCCAGTTTGTGTTGATTGTTCTGTCATGGATTTGGTAAATGTGTGATCATTGTACTTTGTTTATGTTTATTCAGATGGCAAAGTCAGTTAGTATCATCAGCAGTACTCTTTCAGGTTTTAAAGACATACCTTAGTCAAAATAATTTAGTTACTAAGTTTACAGTAATATCACTGCATTATAATGGACTGGTGGGAATGGGGGGTTCATGGCCCTTTAAGATGTTGGCTCGATGTTGGATTTTGGTCACTTTCCAACACAACCTAAAATCAACCAAATATCAATGTCATTTGACGTCATTACTGGACATCAAAATAACATTGTTCTTAGACGTTGGCTAGACATTGAATTTTTGTCTCCTGATGTCATAACCTAAATCTACCCTAATATAAACATCTTATGATGTTGTGTGCCTTCCGCGTTTGTTGCAAACAAATGGCCACAAATGCGCCTGGTGTGATGACCATTTTTACTGTACTTAAAATAACAAAAGTAAATTTGGATATGCACTAGTGCACCTGTGCTGTGTGCTTTAGACTATGTGCTTAGATCGTCAAAATTGAGCCTGTGATGTAATGAAGCCTTGTTTACTGAAATTGTTTGACCGTGTCAATTAGATTTTTCCTCTGAGCCACTAATTCAAAGCAAAAGACTCATAAATGTTTTAAATCTTTGTGAAGCACTACCAGAAATTCAACAGGCAGTGTAGAAAAAAGCAAAATATGTGGGGAGAAAATGTGTTATTTTGTTTGTTTTTTTAAACTAAGCATGAACATATTACAGTGCACCCCATAAATCACATCAACTCAAGATGTAATGCTTTTTACAATGTTGATTGTGTCCAAGTAACTTTACTTAGATGACCCAGAAACAGAAACTCAAGCATGTTGAATAAAAAGCATATGCTAATTAGGTAGATTTTGAAACATAACGAAACATCAACGAGTAAGCAATGTTCGAGTGTCTGCTGTAAACACATTCACGCCAAGAATTCACAAGTTTAGAAAGAAGCACATTTACTGTATTTGTGTGAGTGACATGTATCACCGGTATGAGGAAAAGTTTTAAACGTAGATGATGCAGAGTTGTCATTAATTTAGTGAGCAGATGAAGATCAGTTGCTGGATGTGTGATATAAATCTGGTAGTTTGATAAGTGACAGTGATGTCTGGGCATGTAATTAAACAGCTGCTGAAGTTCATAAAAAAACAGATGCTAATCAGGGGCCTAAATTGTTCCACAGTTATACGCCACGTCAGATCTGCTTCTGATGTACTGTGACTTGACAAGCCTTTGAAGAGAGTTTCTCAGGATTTAGAGTTGAAAAGTTCTCTCTCTCTCTCTCTCTCTCTCTCTCTCTCTCTCTCTCTCTCTCTCTCTCTCTCTTTCTCTCTCTCTCTCTCTCTTTCTCTCTCTCTCTCTCTCTTTCTCTCTCTCTCACACACACACACACACACACACACACATACAGTACATACATACACACACTAATACATCCTTAGGCATAAATCCTTATGCCGAGTTCAGACTGCATGATTTTCAAAGTAGTCGTGTCACAGATGTTTTCACACTGCATGACTATCTGGGCTAGTGTTCTGTCGGTGCTGTGTTTACACTGTAGGATGGATCGGCGACAGGAGAGTTCATACTGCATGACTTTAAAATAGGAAGAATCGCCGACAACTTTGTCCAAACTACGTCTCAAACAACGCGAGGTCACATAATATGTATCACGTAATATATCTTTCATTGTTAAAGGCTTTAGCTTTAGAAACTTGTATTGCTCACCTGGCTTTTGAAGAGAATCAACTTTTTTTTACTTTTCAACCTGATTGTAATATTGATCAGATGACTCGTCAAATGGACACAGTGCTTCTGCCAATTTTACACTCAATTTTCCTCCATTTCTTGGGTCCAAATCAACTGAAAATGAGCACTTTTGCCTCTCCCCCAGCCTCCTGCTGGCCTGCAGGTAACCACGCTAGTGGATGCTGCTCTCTCGTTGGCTGTAGGTGATCGCGGATGTTATTTTCAGTCAGAACACATTCACACGGCATGATTTGAATCGCCGACAGCTCCAGATATTTAGCGTGTTAAATATCTCACAGGCATCGGCGACTCATCTGCGATTCTCTCATATTGCGTCCTTGATAGTTCATACTGTGTGATTGTCACTCGCGTGCACGAGCATCGATTTGCCTGTGATTTCCGCCATTTGTCTGCGATTTCTCAAAACCTGTCGGCGAGTCAAAATCAGGGCCAAAATCATGCAGTCTGAACTCGACATTAGATTGTCAATTAAATGCAAATTTAAAATATATTAGCATAAAATTTAATATAACATTGTTCTTTGAATAAATAGTGTTACATTCATATGAAAAATTGTATTTGGATTAATATTCACTGTATTTTACTGGATTGGTTTATAATATTATTTAATGGTTTTGAAAAAAGAGTGTATTTATTTTAAAAAAAAATACAGTAATATTATGTATTACTGTTTTTTATTGCAATTCAGTTTTTTTTATTCAAAAGGTTTATTTACTGTCTTGACAGCAAAGGGGAATGTAGATTTATTTAATTTTTTGTTCAACACTGCAAAAAAAGATTTTCTTACTTAGATTTTTCATCTTGTTTCTAATTTAAATAGTCTTAGTCTTATGTCAAAAGAAAAAACAAGATTATTTTGCTTAGCCCATTGGCAGATTATTTTGCTTGTTTTTAAGAAAAACTGACTTAATATTGGCATATTATTTCTGAAAACAAGACAATATGTTTTGCTTGCCAAGAAAATGTTTCTTGATAAGAATTTTTAGATAATTAGACTAGAAACAATACAAAAAATCTAAGTAAGAAAAGCATTTTTTGCAATGAAGAAACAATTCATATTACAGTATATATGTAAAAACCATGTTAAATTCTTTTTGTATTTGTCAAATTTGAGCGTATTTGCATTTATCCTTCCTTCACTCCATATGTGACTGCTATTCTTGAGTTATATTATTGTAACTCCCTTCCTTTTAGGCCTCACTCACAAATCTTTTCATAAGCTTCAAAAACTCAGCAGCTCATATCACTACTAAAACTCCTTCACTGCATCACATCACTCCAATTCCTCTCTGTAGATTTCACATCGAATTTAAAATCTTTTTCCTACCTTTAAGGCTGTTCACAACCTTGCCCCTTCTTATTTGTCAGACCTACTCCATATTAATGTCCCCTCTCGTTCTCTTAGATCTGCCTACTCTCTGCTCCTTCTCCTTGTCTTGCCATCATAGGGTTTAGGGCGTTTTGTAGCTCTGTTCCCTGGTTCTGGAACTCATTATCTCCAGACATTAGAAACATTGACTCTCCATCTATTTTTAAATCTAGGCTTTAGTTGCACCTGTTTAAGATGGCACACTATGCCTAAATCTTATTGGTTCAGTCTCTTGCTCACAATCTCAGGTGCTGTTTACACTAGTGTGTTTTTGTACATGTTTTGCCACATTTATGCCTGCTGAAGACATTGCATTTTGAAAACACCAAAGACAATTTTATTTATTTTATTGTATTTTTAGGATTTTATGATTTTTAGGGGCTTTTTACCTTTATTAGTATAAAATAGTGAAGATTACAGACAGGAAAGTATTGGGAGCAGATAGAGAAGAGAATGATCGGCAAAGGACCTCAAGTCGGGAATCTAACTCAGTGAACACCTCAGTGCTATGTGTTGGTGCACTATGCTAGTAGCACCAACAAAGACCACGTTTTAGTTTGAAACCAATGGAGTTTTGTTTCAGTGTAGACGGACTGAAACACAGACGTTTGAAAACGGAGGTACGACTATTCACAGTCACTCTCTGATTGGTTCTGGAGTATTATGTGTGATACCCTGATTCGTCAACCACCATCATTGGATCATCACAAAATCAGTAAACTGAAAATACTAATGATCACATATCGTGCATTTTAGGCTGTATAGTTGTTTTAGTATGCTCCAAATTTTAGTATATAAAATGTTTCAGCATACCAAAAAGGTTTTAGTATGGTTTGTGTTTATGCAAGTGAGACAAGTGTGGTGCTAATCGACAAGAGAAGGCACCAATAACGGTCCATACACCATACTAATCAAGCAATGCAACTGTTTATTGCTGGTACACACAGCCGATATATATTATCACAATAATAATCAACAATCATAAACCATACTCATGAACATTATTAATCGAAATACAACAAAATTGCATAAAAGGCTTATAATGCGAAATAAAGATGAGTAATAAGGATTACATGAATAAACGACTAATAATAAATCGCCAAGCAATTTGATATAAGTATATACAACCCCAGAGATGTGCCATCATTTTCTTCTTCAAAGACTGGGGAGCCCGTTGCAGTCACATTGGAAAACCACTACATGTGTCCAAGAATGCCAGGTGATGTGCACTTATCCCACGGCTGAGCTTCCAATGCTTCAGCAAGAAACCCTCACCTTTATAGTCAAAATTCGGATGCTGGCCGAAGGTCGGCCTAATAGATAAGAGAGAAATGTTAGTTGATCAGGCCCACCTTCTCTCTCAGCTAGGTGCACATTATTTCTAATAGCAAAGCACAAATTTGAGGTTTGTAGTGTCAGCATGATTATCGTAGAGTCAGTACCTCCTGAAATTTGGAGAAAGTTGACTTTAAAGGGCCATGAAACCCCCTGTCTCAGCAGGCTGTTTTCACTCCTCTAGTTTGGAAAAAGTCAGGAAAAGTGGGTGTGTCCAGCTCCGTTTAGGTGGGAGTGTCAGGGGAGGGAAAGAAGGAAGGATTTGCGAATATGGGAGTTTCTGTTTGGGCACGCACAAGGCAAAACAAACACAGACGCAGGGGAGAAAGACAGTGACTGTGTTTACATGGACATCAGTAAACAAATTACTTGCCAAATTATTAATTTGTCGACTTTAACTGCAGTTTGGCACTTTCACTTTTTATTCAGGAACATTTCCTGCATGTTGCCTGTGACAAACGACATATTGTATGCGAGGAACTGCTAATCCAATGTTTGTTACCGCATGGCGAATGGGAGAAAACAAATCCTTCTCATCTCTTGGTAACTAGATGACTCGGTAGGTAGCGTCAGAAAGCCGTGTGTGTATAGACTATCCTGTCACAAAATGTGGCGAAAATCCTGCACGGCGGGAATAGTTTGATCATGTTTACATTCGAAGAGCAGCATTTTCAGCGGATCTTTCAGTCTATAATATTGTACTATACTATTGCAGTGATATTAACATACTGTAAACTTAGTAACTAAATCGTTTTGACTATAGTATGTCTTTAAAAACAGAAAGAGCACTGTTGACAATACAAACTAACTTTGCCATCTGAATGAACAAAGAACTGAACGCACACTTACCAAATCTATAGAGACAGGACAGTCACTCTGGAACTGTGTCTTTTTTTAAAAGGAGACGAGCAGCAAATCCGGATTTCATCATTTTCAGATGCGAAAAGCTCTCGGGTAAAAATGTTCCTTACAAACGCATTTCTGTCGCGTGTAGCGTGCGCTGTAATCCACATGAGTCCAGCAGTGCTCTCACAGCGGGAAAATTAAAACAAAACCTTCGTTGCAGCACATTAATAAACACAGCGCACTGATAAATGCAACACTGGCGACCGGTGTCTCCAAATTCTCGTACTTTCACTTGTTTTATCAACACAGCCTGGCGTCTCTCTGTCGTCTGAACACTGTAACAGGTCAAACAGTCTTCTAAGCTTTCGTGCATATTAATGAAGTTGCACATCATACACAATAGAACGCGCTGATTGGTTTGAACAAAGTCTTTCTCGTGAATTAATGCCGCACCCTCAGAGACGTCATGATGTACTGCCAGGTACAGACAGCCACTCTCCATGCTGGATTTACACACAAGTATCTCATAGCCGTGACGCAGCTTCAAAAATTAGTTTCAAACCGGAAGAGCGAATTTGTTAAAAATAACGCAAAAACAACCAATTTTCACTTTTTAGTGCAATATATGTGTCCTAATAGTGTTTATAGCAGCGTGGGACACATATATGACTGTCAACAGCTCAAAAAATGTGTTTTGGTGTTTCGTGACCCTTTAAGGTCCTGAGACCCTTCTCTGGTCAGTTTGTCATGCTTCAGTATTTTACCTCCTAAAATTTGGAGAAAGGTGTGAAGTTAATCTTAAGGTCCTGAGACCCTTCTCTGTTCATTTGTTAGCAACAGGAGAAAAACAAAAAAATACTATTCGTACTATTCTTAAAATGCTTCCCTATTCTTACAATAGTGTGGACGGAGATGTCTGCATGAGGAATGTTTTCATTTTAAAATAAAAACGCACTGTTAATGGCACCTCTTTTGTTGTTTATGCTATACGTTATTATAGTATACATTGTTTCCATATGTTGTTTTGGTGCTTTGTTTGCAAGTTATTGTACATGGTCCTTGAGTGTTGAGAAAGGCACCTATAAATATCAAGAGATCTACGGTAAGTGCAGTCTGAAATGTTCTTCAAGAATTAGAACTATTTTCTCGAGCTCTAGTGTGTTTGTTCAGCAACTTGGCAAAGAATATGTTCTTTTCGTTGTCTTTAAAGTAAAATAACTGAACATAATCATAGGAGACTGAGAAAATTGCTCATTTTAGACATTTCAACATTTCTAATTAGGGGCACTTAGAGGTTTTTACATCCGTACTCTCCATATATATCATTTGATTCATTACCCTCTGTATACACAGAACATGAATGGTGCAATGTGACAATACTAAAGAAAATATATTATACTGGTCATTTTGACTGCACTGTGATACAGCTCCAACAGTAAACTGATGCTTATTTATGCTGTGCTGACACAAAGGACAAATGATTTGCTGTAGTCACATCTGGTGTGGACATGGTGTTCAATCGTCAAATTATTTAATGAATTTGATTAAGCATTGCAATTAGCTAATGAATATAATAGTGACAGACACTTTGCGATCTTCTCCTGTCTCATTTTGGTTTTGCTCCTGCAGGTCCCCAGCAGTATGATGGACATGAGTGTACTGATGGCCTGTCAGTTCCTGCTCAAGCAGGTGTCCAATGAGGGCAACAACGGCCTGCTGTCACAGCTGTACCAGTACCTGCTCTTTGACTTCAGGATCTGGAGCCGCAGCCACTTTGCTGTCTGTCTGGGTAATAAAAAAATACTTTGACAACCATAACACATCATAATAGGGTTGAAATTAATGCAAATAAGTTGATATATTTAGCTGATTGTGATTCCGAACCATGGGCGTGAAATGTATTAGAACAGGGTTTCCGCCGGGTTTAAAACGGAAATTTTAAAATCTATGTTTCCTGCTTTAACACTAGAACTACAGAGGCAGTGATTTTGTCTGTTGGTAAATTTTCTAATAAAATAAACCCATTTTAATCAATCATTGTTACTTTAAACTTACAGTAAAAGGGTTCTGAGTATTTCCACCTTGAATGGCCATAACAGTCAAATTAACCCCATGTATTTCGGCATAAATCCCATACATTCCACTACTTTTTCCTGCACCTTTGATTATACAATGACAATTTTATTTATAAAGCACAGTTTTTTACAACCTTTGTGGCCAAAGCGCTTTCCTACAAATCAACAGAATGCAGACAGACAACCACAAACAGACTAAAAATAACGATCATATCTCCTAACAGCCAAATACCTTTGAGAACAAATAAGTCTTAAGTCTGGTCTTAAAGCTGGTGATGAAAGGTGCTTGTCTTATTGACGGTGAATATACATTCCAAAGCCTGGGGGCTGCAATGCAGAAGGCACGATCTCTCTTACATTTAAGTCTTGATCTAGGGATGCACAGCAGATCCTGATTGGAGGACCAAGGGGATCTGGTACACTGGTACAGCATTAGTAGCTCATGGAGGTGACAAAAAGTAACTCTGAAATGAACAGGCAGCCAGTGTAAAGACGCAGTTGTAGCCTGAAAAGAGCTGACTGGCTAATCCCAAAGTCAAGTGAGATGTAATAGTCCAGTGTAAATGTTTCAAAATCTTTTTTTTCAAAATCTTTACAAGAGAGAGAGAGAGAGAGAGTTTTGCTTTGGAAATTACCCGTTGTTGCAAAAAGCAGGTTCTCCCAACTGAGTTTATTTGACAATCAAACTACTATACGTATACTGTACTAAACTACAAACTGTATATAATCTATACTGTATTAAACTACAAACTACTATACTATATGGATATACATGCCTAGCAACTTTTTGCTTACAAAAACATAACTACTACAGACGTGTCTTCGCAAACTACATTTTCACTGTGGTGAAAAATCTTTGCTCTTACACTTGCAAGACAGAGTGACATACGCACCTTCGGGGATGGTGATTATAGGCTATATTACAAAAAAGACTTGTATTATTAGGGCAATGACTTAATAAAATATGATAACAAACATTTGAAGCTTAATTCTAAAACCTCAATAGAAGCTTCAAATGTAAACAGTATCGGACACAAATACAATTCAGTACATTCTTGAGTAAGAATTATTGCTATGGTCATTCTAGTAGCTGTAGAATTGTGGTAGTCCCAGTTATGAAAAGTTGTAAATTCTTTGAAGTATTGAATTGTAAGTTGTAAATTATTTAAAACAGCTGCTGGTAATATGAATTGATTAGATTGGTGTTTCTCAACCATGTTCGTGGAGGAACGCCATGGCTCTTTCTCAGTTTCAAGAACGCATAGAACGGAATCGTGTTCTTGTGGAGACCGGTCTTGCCAAGTTACCTCAGAAAGAACAAACTCGGGAGACCATGAGAACAGAGAACGCGTCCTGTGAGAAATGAGATGCTGTGTTCTTCCTGATGGTCACATGACCTTCACGTATTTTAGCGGAAAATTGTTTAAACAGTACAGCATTCATACAATCATTTATCGTTTTTTTCCCATTTTCATTATATATATTTATATATATATAACGTGTACAAAAACCTTACAAATATACTTTGCACAATACAAATAACACAGATTTTATTTCAGCAAATAAACACCCTTAATGTGTTTATGCCTTTATTAAGATTTTCATGTTAATGTTTACTTTCACCATCTCATTTATTTATCCTGAGATAAACAAGTTATATTTCAGATTTTTTTAATAATAAACACATATAGAATGCTGTGCTTCCCACCTCCTTTATTCAGCCATAATGACTTCTAGGACTTCTCAAGCAAAGTTCAAGTTTTTGGAACTAAACTTTAACGGTTAATGATGACTACATGAAAACACAAGGGCGCAAGAACGCTGAAGAACACATTCTGGCTGTTTCTCAATTCTAAGAAAGCAGAGATCGGACTTGCATTCTTGTAAAGACCAGTCTTGCCAGGTGGCCTCTGAAGAACGAACTCGGGAGACGGCGAGAACAGAGAACGCGTCCTGTGAGGAATGAGATGCTGCTTTCTTAATGTCACATAACCTTCATGTGTTTTTTATAAAAAAAAAATTTAAACATTACAGCATTCATACAGCAATTTATTGTTTTTCCCCTTTTCACAATATATACTATGCATAAAAACATTATAAATATACGTTGCACAATATAATAAAACAATATAATAAAACAATTCATATTAAAATAAAACAATTTTAATATGAATTTTAGCAAATAAACACTCTTAATGTGTTTATACCTTTATTAAGATGTCCATGGTAATGTTTACATTCACCGTTTCATTTAAGGAAACTCCTGAGATAAATAAGTTTTACTCTGAACTTTAAATAAATCTATATAAAATGCTGTGCTTCCCACCTCCAGTCGCAATGACTTCTGGGACCTCTAGAGTGAGTTTGGTGCTCAATTCTGCATTCATGTGTCCTCAATATCAAGAACACATCAGGGAAGTTTCACACGTCCTTTGTTCTTGCGGTCTTGAGTATTGAAACTGAACTTTGGCAGCTGATGATGACGTTACAGCCATTGAAAAACAGCCCATGTCTCCTTAACCAAACACACCTGATTCAGATCATCAGATTATTAGCAGAGACTGAAAGACCTGCGATGGTTGAGACGGACAAAAGAGTGATCCAAAACATGAGGTGTTGGTGGTCCTTTAGGAACATGGTTAAGAAACACTAGATTAGATAAGTATTCATAAATTAGTCATCTTTTTTTTCTTTAAGACTGGCCATATTTACATTTGGCTGAATCCAAGCTGGTCAAACTAGTTCTTAAGACAGAGGCTGTGTCCAAAACCGCATACTTCCGTACTATACAGTACGCTAAAATCAGCATGCAAGCCGAGGAGTATGTCCGAATTCATAGAATTCGAAAATCAGTATGCATGAAGTACCTGGGTGACTTACTACTTCCGGCAAGATTCAGAAGTGCGCATCCAATGCACGCTGCGCTATCCCATGATGCCCCGCAAGAGAATTCATGAATTGAAGTGAAGCGACGCAACTGACGCAGGTAGGTCACGTGACCATGACAAAATGGCAGATGTAGTACGTCCGCATTCCATTCATACTTCTTGCATTCATACTGTATAGAACATAATTTTCTAACAGCCGAGTAGTATGTTTAAATTCAAATGCAGTACCTACTGAGAAGTAGGCGGTTTGGGACGCAGCCTGAGTCTCCTCATCATAGTGGCTTTGTTTTTGCTGTTTTTTTTGTTTTTTTTTCTAAATTCACTCAAAAATGTCATCTTATCATTTAAAGAGCAATACAAAAATTATCATTGATAATAAATATAACACACTCCAATCACAATCCTGTTGTCTATGCTTGTTTTGGTTGGTAGGTCATGTCCAGTACCTGACCACTGTCATCAATGAAGGCAAGCTGAAGACTCGCAGGAAATATGGTGTTCAGTACATCCTGGATTCAATCCGGACACACTACAGGTGCACCCAGAACTGAATATTATGATTTGAGGTTCTAATAAATTGTAGCTTGAAAGACAGTGTTGTATACATTTGTGTTTTGTGTGTGTCCACAGTGTGGAGAAGGATGGCAGTCCACTCTCTGATGAGAGGCAGACGGTGCAGATCTCTCTTTTTTCTCTGCTGAAAGACCTTCTGAAATCTCCCACTGCTGAAGAGCTGCACAGTGTGCTGGCCTACGCTGCTATAGTGCAGGACGAGCAACAGGTAACACACAAACAATAGCTGAGGCAACCAAGTGGTACTCACTGCAGAGCCACATGGGTGCTGCACACCCTCTGCAAGTGTTGTCACTGGGGGTTGGGGTTAGGGGTGTGGTAGGTGTATGTGTTAAAAAAGCATTCAGTTAGGAGGAGCTGGAGATCCACCCATGTGGCTCTGCAGCGAGCACCTTCTCGAAGCAACTGCCATTAGTAGCAGAATACTATCTGCCATATACATTTATTACGAATACACTGACACAGATAGCTTACAAGTACTCAGACACTGGTACATACTGTAGGTTGACTTCATGAAATATAATGTAGTGTCTGTGGTTTAGCTGTTTGTGTCAAATTATTGATTATTTAAGTATCCAAACCAGCCTGACATTCTAGCTTAAAGATGCTGTATGTTAGTTGTTGACTCTTCTAAAGCATAAAAATACCATAATATGTGTGCAGATATTTAAGAAACATGCTAAGTGAACATACTTGTTTAACTGAAAAACAATGCTAAAGTCAGATATTCTGCTTTGAATTATTTTTTTTTTCCGTGCCGGAACACTGTCTATGTTTATGTTCTTTTAACCTGCACAATGCCAGTTTAGCCAATTATATTTTAGCACTCCGGGTTGCCTTGGTGGAAAACTGCATATTTCATTCATTCATTCAGAAAGGCTCTCAAAGCATGCATCTGTGACCAAAATGCGACCAAAATGCGACCTCCGGTGGACAGTAGACTCCAAAATGAGACCGATTCAGTTCCACATAAGGTTATTAATTAGCAAATAACTTTAAAACTACACACTACACACTTTAACACACTAATCTGTGCCGTTGCTTTTATTTAGAACAGTTTAAATCACTCGCTCCTGTCCTCAATCTGGCAACCCGCTCTTCAGTTTGTTTTGATCCAGCAGTGCAATACCTAGTTAATAAGCAAATAATATAAATATTATGAATGTAAACATTAGGTGAGCAGGTCACATTGTAACCACATGTCCTAACAACACGATTCATGACGAGATACGCAGTGATAAGCAATTTGGCTGTTTGCACCAGACGAAACACGACAGAAATACTCACAAAATGGTAAGGTTTATATTCTATTTAATACACATTAGCCCTCTTTAACATTATTAAATGTAGATTCTGAATCACGTGTGTAGTTTTAAGTTTAATTTCAAACGGTTTATTTTATTTTCAACATCTAAGGTGAACTATCTGCTGCTGCTTTCAGTATATGGCAATAAATGTCATGTAAAATGGCATTCAAACTCACATTATTAGCATTTAGCACTGAAAAAAGCACATGAGGTTTACCTGAGGTGATCATTGTCGTAGTTTTCTGTTGTTCTGTGTTGTTGCTTTTATTTAGAACACAGATTAAATCACTCGCTCCTGTCCTCAATCTGGCAACCCGCCCTTCAATTTGTTTTGATCCAGGAGTGCAATACGTAGTTCATCCACTGGGCGCCAAACTTACATACTGCACCTTTAACTTACAGTGTCATTTTGGGGTGGGTAGCATGTTCGCATTACTGTTGGGGGCGGATGGGGGATATATAATATAATGAATACAGGGGTAGTTGACAGGCAGTAAAAAATAGCTTTTTTTGTCAAACACAATTTTTGAAAAAAATTAGATTATTTTTATGTAGTTTAAGAAAACATAAGGTGTTTTTTTTTACTGATACCGTAGTATCAAAAAAAAAGTATCAGTTTTACAGTACCTGGAAAAATGTCTTGTGTTGTGACAGCCACAAATCAAGAAAAGAACTCTTAATAATATACAAACAGCATGAGATTGATTTATCTTCATGTTGTACTATTTATTTTAAAATAAATTATAAATAATATTTTTTCTCTGTGACATCCGTGTCGCAGTTGTAGGGCATTGTCCATAAACAGCGATGTGACATCAAAGGACAACAAAAGTTAAATATGTTAAAAAATCTGAAACGAAATGTTATTAGGTGCATGCCATCAGTTTTTATAACAAGTGGTCTGTGGTAGATGAAGACATTTTATGCATTTACTACATTTAAAATGTTTTGTCATAATTTGTCATGTGTGACAGTGAAAATACTACGCCATGTCAACAACCCATAAACATTATATATGTGTACGTATGTATAAAAGAAGATATGAGATGATTTGTGGATTAGTTATGTAGAATGTCTTTTTTTAAGGGTTGCTTATTCCCTTTAATAGTTGTACGACTAGAGTTTGCTAGCGGTTGACTGAATGCTCTCTGTCTCTGTAGGTGATCAGTGTTCTAGATGTGCTGCACACTGTCTTAAAGAGTTCTCCTCCTCCACGTGAGCAGGTGGTGACTGTTCTTCTAGAGCGAAAGATCGAGCAGCTCTACTGTTTGCTGCTCAAAACCAGCAATGGTGATGAGGCTCGAGAGAGATTATTCAGGGTGAGAACAAACCCGCAATTTAAATGGTCTCTGAAAGCAAAACGATTTGTACTTTAAGTATGATGTAAAAATATTTGTCCGGCTTTTCTGTAGGTCATGTATAAAGTTCTGAAGAGTGAGCGTGTACATGATCGCAACAAACAGCTCATCAAACTCAAGGACTCTGGTTATCTTGGGCTGGTCTGCTCCTTTGGCGACATCCCCATCACCATGACTACTGTGCGCTGTTTGTATGAGCAGGTGCTTGCCACAGGTAAACTAAATTCAGATATGTTTTCTCTGATGTAGGGGTATTTACAGTTTTAACCCAAAGAATGGCCAGTCTGTCAGATGAAGAAGAGCCGGAGTCAGAGATTTAAATAAATAAATAAAGTTTACTGAAGATAGTTTGCAGTTTCATCAGCAGAAGCCAGCTTCAACACTCGCAATGAGTTTCTAGGCCGCTCTGCTTACAATCACAAACCAATAACACTTACACTCTCACATAATGTCATTAGCTTGCCGGCAGCTAGCTCTCTGCAACTCTCACATGGTTGCCCACTGAAGCTAAGCACGGCTGTGCCCGGTCAGTACCTGGATGGGAGACCACATGGGAAAGCTAGGTTGCTGCCGGAAGTGATGTTAGTGAGGCCAGCAGGGGGCACCCAACCTGCGGTCTTTGTGGGTCCTAATGCCCCAGTATAGTGACCGGGACTCTATACTGCTCAGTGAGCGCTGTCTTTCGGATGAGATGTTAAACCGAGGTCCTGACTCTCTGTGGTCATTAAAAATCCATGTCCTTCGAAAAAGAGAAGGGGTTTAACCCGGCATCCTGGCCAAATCTGCCTACTGGCCTCTGTCCATCATGGCATCCTAACCCTCCCCATATCATAATTGGCTTCATCACAAAATGAAGTCGAATGAAGGCAAAATGGCTGCCGTCACGTCATCCAGGTGGATGCTGCACACTGGTGGTGGAGCCCCCATCACAACTCTGAACAATATCTTAAGCATAAACGTCAGACATCCACTAGACTGTTTAGAGCTGACTCCAGACCTGTTAAAAGTATCTACAATCAAATAGAGCACACAGACTTAAAGTACAATCTGTTTCTTATCCAAGGCTGAGTGTACTTCTCAGCCGTCTTTATAACTGGTTAAAAACCGGTATAATCTACATTCAGACAGTTAAATTCTCACTACACCAAGTCTATCTTGAATAAAAAGTAAAATCACTTTAAAAGAATTAACCGTAAAAATAGCAAAATCACTTAAGACATTTTAGATAGTATTAACTCATAGAAATAACAATAGAAACAGTTGCGTCCAGTCCTCAGCCCTTAATTTCCACTCAAGGTCACCGTGACCTCTGACCTAGTTTAGTGGCTCCTGAAAAATTGTTTCAATGAGACAGGCAATGCACTGAATATTCTTACATAAAGCAGTGTATTTAACTTATTCATTAGTTGAAATCATTTCAAAGTTAACAACTTCTTCAAATAATCAAATAATCATATTTAATAAAAATAATGAGAAATAGGATGATGAGAAAAAGGATAAACGTCCACGCTGAGATGGATGGGACCGGATGGGATGGTAGAAATCCGAATCCTTCACTGACAAAAGGGTTGTTGTTTTTTCAGTAACACTTTATTTGGATGGTCCATTTGAGTATTAGTAGAGTGTCTGCTTAATATCTGTTGATAGTGCTGCTAAACAGACATTTAACTGACTATAAGAAACTTTGCGAGTACATGTCAACTTACACTAACCCTAACCCAAACCGAATAGTCTACTTATAATCTAATGAGAATTAGTTGGCATGCAGATGCAATGTGACTTAAATTCAACAAACGGACCATCAAAATAAAGTGTTTTTCAGTGGTGTATTGATGTATAAAGCACGGATCACACAGAAGTCACCTTCAAACCCTCTTTCTGTTGGTCAGTGCAGCAAATCCATATGAACAATTAAATTTTATATTGTGTAGTTCTGAGGGTCCTCCATCTAGGTGAGTGGGCTTGACAAACCACCTGTAGGATATACTCTCTCTATGCACGAGTCACTTTATTAGAAACTCTTTATGTTTTCTACATTTGTTTGTATAGCTAAAAATGTTTTATATTTTATTCTATTTTATATAGATGTGTGCTTCATATCAAAAGTTGTAAATATGTTATATTTAGTCCTATTTTCTATAGCTATAACTTCTATTTCTATATCTAAAATTGTCAGTGTTATTACTTCTTCTCATACTCCATAATTTAGATTCTTATATAT